>JAJJWW010012147.1:0-97137 GCA_023531295.1 Papaver armeniacum
GGTGCATCACTACGTTTCTTCCACAGCCCATAATAGCTGCACCATCATTGCAGAATCCTCAGCACCATCCCAGGCCAAATGCAAGGCCTGTAATTTCATCTCTGCACCTACAGCACACACACACACACCAGACCCAGACACCTGCAATATCATCTTCTCAACCTCTTGCATTACAGCCAAGCAAAATTCCAGCTGCAAACATCAATGCCCTTGCCTTCTTGGCAAAGACTCGGTTTTTGGACTGCACCTCGACCAGGTGCACATAAACTCCAATCTCAACCGCAAAACTCTCAACTCTTCGTTCTCAAGACCTATAACCACTCAAAGGACAAAACCACCGGCTTTCAATTGGATCCTTGCCTATCCGGCCTTCAATCCCAAAGAAGACTAAATGCCCGAGTTGGCCATTCACAAGAACACTTCCCAACCCCGCATTACCATCATTCAAAGATCATCTACAGCTCCAACAAGTAACCAGCAGTTCCACTCGCAACAAGCATCATGGCACCTTAGCAATCATCGGCTCAATGCCCGTTAGCCCATTTTCATTGCAGGTGCCAAAAGACCCACCGCAATTGCCTCTCTCAGCTCGCTTCTTCTCCTCAGAACTCACCGCATTGACGGCTCAATTTCATTCACTTCCATTACCAAAACGGCAAAGACACAACAGCTCCATCTTTGCCTAGCCAGCCACATAGTAGCTCCACCGAGTACCACTAACTGCCCCATCTCGCAAGCACTCTATAGCTTCAAACATAAGCTCGATCACCACCGGCTACTCCACAAACCCAGTTCGCAATATTGTTCCTACATACATCTATTAGCCACCGATTGTTACCACAAATATTTTAATCACTCTTGGCGCCAGCCCAGGCACCATCATCTCAATTCAAGCTCCTTTAACACCAGTAATTGCCACCTTTGCAGCTCCATTACCCGCTCAAGTCACATTCCAATTCTTCCATCGGCCTCAAAACCCATATGCTCCATTTCGCCACCTTAATCAACTTGGTCCAAACCTTGTATCAACACCCACAAATTCGAAGAACAAAGATTGAGCATTCCCCACTTCCTTGAGCACGGATACATCACCCGGCTTGGTTCGACATAGCAACTCCGAGCACCAAACTCCGCCTATTCCTCGCTTCTACAATTTCCAACCATAGCCTCGCGCAATCATTCCTTCATTCCGTTCCTACTCCAAGCCAACACCACGCCTAAACACCACCGCCATTGCAACACAAAGATCATCTTCATCACCCTGCCAATTCTTCCCTCACAGGATTTCCAAAGATGAGCTCAAACAACAAAAGACAAACATCTCCAAAGATTCCATAACCTACTCGGCTCACGGGGCATGAGCATCATCTCCATCTTTGTCTTCCGGTCTTCTTCGAGAGTCTCAATCCTCGGCTCGGTGCGGCGGACTTAAAATCTCAATTTCAGATCTAAGCACCACAGACCCAATACCGAGGCTCAATCGACCTCACAACCATTCAAACATCAACTCCATTTTTCATTTCAACAAGAAATTCCATCTCACTTCTCAATCACCACTGTACTCCAAACCTCAACTCCTTTGAGCTTCAACACCATCTCGCTTCATCTTGTTTGTCCATTCAACCCCTATGAGTTCATCACGTAGACCTTCATTTCTCTTTCCCGTGTGTTCGATCAACACAATCATCGTAACCTTGACTTTGTTTCTCAATCTATGCTCTTGTTCTTCCTCGGATTATCAGCGGCTCAAAGTCACTCGACCTTCGAACCCTAGATCAAACCACCATCTATTAAACCACCACCTCTCAATCTCTCCCTCGTAATTCTCTCAACATCTCGATCTCGGCAAGATCGATCCAACAAACATACTGCTCTTCAATCTCGGGTGAAACAATGATTGAGATAATAATTCTCATTTTAGGATCTGGAATGATTGGGTATAAGAAGAAACCTTCTACATTACGAGGCCATGAAAGACTTTGTTTAACCATTGAAACTCGTCTCATTTTTGGTGATTCAAACACCTTAGAAACCTTCTTCCATCTTCAGCATCATCAGTTTTTGCTACCCAAAACCGGCGTGTCCCGTCACATTTTCTACACTTTGAATAAAGATATGGACAGTGTACGGCTAATGAGAATGTGAATTGCAAATTTGACAACTACAATGATGACACTGTAACAGAAGATTTAATTAGTGATGCATCTTAACTGTCAATATAGTATTGGTAAGTTCAATAGTAATGTTGGGTATACTTACTTTGTAAGTAGAGCTTGATGATGATTTGCAAATAGAGCTTGATGATGAATCACCATCGCATGTAAAACTTGAACCGTGCTTGGTTGATCTATTGTTCTACACTTGAGTTTGTTAGAGAAGGTTTTTTGTTATTTGATGGGTGATTTCAGTAATTTTTTGCCAAGATAATAGGGGGTATTATATAGAATGAAACCCCAACGGTCATAATTTTTCAAAAAACTAGCCGTTACTTTTCGAATTTCCTGTATGCTGGCATGGTCTGATATTTTCTCTCCATGTCGTTTCTTGTGCCGGCATTGAACTGGAATATACTACAATGCCGTTTGTGATGCCGGCGTTTTATGTTGGCATAGAAAACGATGTCGGCAATTACTGGAGAAAGGTTGTGTTTTTTGTATAAAATAAATTCAGTACTGGTATGGATATCGAATAAAAATCAACACCGGCACAAGGTTTCCGGCATGTCCGATATATTTTCAATAGTGTCGGATGGTATAACTTTGAAAAAACTAGTCGTTGGGGTCTTTCTCTATATAAAGAGACCCCATCCTTGGACCCAATGTGCCACAAACTTGCTCATTCGATTCGCTCCTACTCTATATAATCCACAACTACTCATTTCATACCTCCACATACAACAAATGGCATCGTTTGACTCCGCAGAAGATTTGGCAATCACCAAAGCATGGTGCGCCGAAAGTTGAGTTCTAGATCACTCCTCGTCCGAGACCTTTGGGCAAAGATACATATCAAATTTAGGCAAGATTGTGGGAACCCGAAAAGAAGAAGTGTTCAACAAATCGAGGATAGGCACGAAGTCATCCTAGATGCGGTAGTTTCCTTTATAAAATCAAACACCATATTTTGAACGATAGCCACCTTAGCTTGTCCCCTCAACAAGTTGTAAAAGCGTTTTAATGGTTTATTCTACACAATCTAATTTTACCAATTTGTAACTAACAAAGTAAGTTTGTGTTGTGTTTTTGTAACACGAAGCCGCGAAAGCGCGCTACTTAGAGGAAAAGAGGAAAGCATTCACATTTGATGAAAACTTTCACTTCATGGTATCCTAAGTTTCGGAGTACCACCAGCACTTAATGGTGGATGAATCGGACTCGGATTCCTCGGAAGAATATTAATAGTCTTATGAGTTTTTTGTGTAGGTTTTGTCGGTAGATCTCTATGTAAACCCTCATGAGACTATAACTCGTCCATTAGGTTCGCCTAGGGGTTCAAAGGCTTGATTCACGTGCTAAGTTCATCAGTGACTCCTACAAAAAGGAGTAAATTTAAAATAAATTAAACTTCTGGCATAATTCTTTATATCGTTGTATGCCATTACCTGTGTCGGCGTTGAAATTATATATGAAACTATGCCGGGAAGTAGTCAAAATGTAATGGATTTCTGTATAAAATAATGTTACGTTCACTGTAATTGCTGGATCAACAATGAAACAAAACTGAAGATAACAATAATAAGAGAATGATAAGGAGATTAATTCGAGGAAATCCCTACCTCCCAATTGGTTTAATTCGAGGAAACCAACGCAAAAATCCTTGTACACGGTAGTGCAATTCAATAACATTCAACATCCACTTTCATTAAGATGAATAGCCTAAATAGGATAGGTTCTCGACAGGTACACGGTTACCAGAAATTAGATAATTACAACACGATAAGACAATACTGATACATATACAGTTTCACAATACGTAAGCATAACTACTTAGTAAGATAGATACTACTAGATATTAGATGGTTGCATCAACTCCTTCCCTCATAAAATGTTCCCTTGTCCTCAAGGAAGGTGTCTAGAACAAGTGAAGGGTTACAAAGATGATCAACTTTAGCAACATGTACAGTCTCTTTGTGTTCACTACCATCTGTCTCAACAATATCTGCTGATTGAGACCCTAGTGATTGTGATGCTTCAGAAGAACATAAGTGTAGTAAAATTCCTTTGTTCTTCTTAGGTGTTTGAAGAGTATTAGGACTTCCATCTACTCTTTTCTCGGAAGTTGATAACCCTTGTAATGAAACTTCTTTTCCATTATCCTTGAAATTCATTTTAAACTTGGAGAAATCCCAGACAATGGACCCAATGTACGTAACCATTGAGTTCCCAATATAACATCATAGCCTTCAAGTGGAAGTAAAGAAATATCTACAAATATTGGAATTCCCTGTAACATCAATTGAGTTTGAGGACATATACCTGAACTGCTTACCTTTTCTCTAGTAGCTACTATTACTTCTAGTTTCCCCTTTGGTATTGGATGCAAACCAATTTTCTCCGCAGTTCGTTCACAAACAAAACTATGTGTGCTATCTGAATCTATTAACACAACCACCGACTTAATCCCAAATTTCCCAGTGACCTGCATTGTTTCAGGTGTTCGAATACCGGTAATAGCGTGCAAAGAAATTTCAGGTGCTTCATCTTGTTTATCACAAATTTCTGCAACCTTTGTTTCTAAATCATCGTCACTGTCCTAAAGGTTTGCTTGAATAGAAAAAAGATTCTTGCAGCGATATCCATAAACGAATTTTTCGTTGCATTTAAAACACAACCCCTTTCTTTTCCTTTCATTGATTTTGTCAATCGTCATCTTTCTTATTGGTGTTAAAGATAACTTGTAGGAGTACTCTGTGACGGAATGGTTGTCTTTGGAACCGATGAAGTGACTATTTTGTTATCGTTTTTGGCTTCAAATAGACGTGCTAAACCGATTGTAGATGATAGTGTTGTAGGTTTATTATCCTGGATATCAGTACATGACACTGGGGGTTCCAAAATACACCACAAACTTTTTCTTAGGAAATATGTATGCCCAAACTCAACACAACTCCGAGAGTAAAACTCAAGTGCCTAGAGTTATATGTCTCACTCTCTTGTTGTTAGAACATTTACAGAACTGAATCCGTGAACCTAACTACAAAGAGAGTTCTTGAACGTTTACACCATATTTATTACACTAATAAGTGTGATAATAAATAAGATGTGACACATATTTGTGTAACAAAATGTCTGATTTGGTGTAGTGTTTAGTGACAAAACTATCAATACATATGGAATACAAAATAAATAAACTTTGTAGCTTCTCATCCAAATGCTTGATCTCCTTGGTTCTTCAACATTACTCGAAATCTTCGTCACTTCCAAGTACTCCAATGATTCTAAAGGTATTCAATTCAGCATCATCGTTGTTGAAGTTTCGTAGCTATAATAATGAGAAAACAATAGCTCTCAATCATTGTTATACAGTGTCATAGTATTATTACACAACATCAAAGTTCAATTGTATCAAACTTTGACAAAAATACTATGGTGATATGTATCACTCCCCCTTAGTCAATACTTCATCTCACATGAAAACCACTCCCCCTTACATAATGATCCGAAAACCATATGTATTTGTAGTGTGAACTACACATTAATTCTCCCCATTTTTGTCAATAAAATTGGCAAAGGTATGAAAATTAGTGGGATCCTAATGAAATTTCCATATAGATACTTCATGACCAAAATAAAAGCACATATCAACTTTTTTAGATGCAATCATATAGCCGAAACTAAATGCATTCATCAAGGAGTTTATAAAGATACAAGATAACCCCTATAATATTCTACAACCGCACTCCCCACAAAGATTTGGCAATTAAGCACAAGTTCAATTAAGAACTCTCCCCCATAAAATGTCATTCCCGAGAGAACAACAAGAGCGACCTTACTTTCTCAAGAAAAGAAGGATTTCTTTGGACATTAACAAATCACATAAGAATATGAATTTGTATCCAAAAATCTCAATTAAATTAATCACAAGAGAACCCATGATTAATTCAACCGGAAATGCTCATATAAGAAAACTTACGGAGCCACACATTATTTACATAAAGATATAGATCAGGGAAGATCAATACTGCGGAATAAACAAAGATTCATTCTATTTCTCATCACTATTTGCACAATGACATATAATCGACTTTAATCTTTGTAAACAAAAGTTCATCCTATCTTTTATCAATACTTGCATATCGACATATGAAAGACTTAACTTTTGACCACGTATGGGACAATCATAGTTCACGGACCCAAACACACATATCCCATAACAAGTTGCAATATATAAAATCATAAAGATTAATACTGCAAAATCATCTTCCAAATAAACTTTAGAATTTAAATAAATAAATATAAAAACATTGCAAGATGAAAATCGTTGGAAATAACTATGTGTACTCACAATAATGGATATTCCAAACCTAGTTATCCTTCTTAAAACATAAGAATAAATTCTCATAAGAAGTTTCCTAGACAAAATAAGAACACGACAAGCTAAAAGACAAAGAAAGACTGCTAAACCACTAAAACCGAACACGAACTGAAATCAAATATCCTTTTTCGGAATCCTCACGATCCTTGAGGTCTTTGAGCTTGTGATTGACATCATCCACTGCTTCTTCAGAGAAGATATCAACGATTTGCAGTTTTGCTTCCTCAAAGTATTTAAGAAAATCATGAACCACTTCAGTAGAAACCATATCCTCATTCTCAATATCCTGATGCGTATAGGCATAGTAACATGAGGCATTAGGATAATCATCTTCAACTAGGGTTCTTTTCTTCCTCCCTTTGGACTCGAAACCAATACCTTTATCAAGAAAACCTCTTGCAAAATCACCAGAGCGAAAAGATGAAGACATTCTTGACGAAACAGAATAACCCAGAGTATGCGTACGTGACTCAAAAGGTTTGGTATTTAAATGGTTTCTTAGGGAAGGTAACTATTAGGGTTTCCAAAATTGATTCGTGACAGTAACACTGGTACCCGTACGAACGCAGCTTGACCCAAAAAAAAAAAAAAAACATAGAGAAGGTCGTACTTTTACGATACGACCGAATTTTTTGCTACATGAAAATTTTCACAAATTTTTTGGCTCAATAAATTTTATATCTCCATAGAGAAGCAATTTAGAGCACAAGAGTAGCAGGCAACTTAGTTGCAAAGAAAGTTTCTTCGAAATTAAGGCGAAAAGAAAACAATACGAAGAACATCTTTAGACACAGCTAATACTTAAGCAAAGTTGTCTGCGAACAATAGTTCAGCTATGGACGATAAGAAAATAACTCAACTAAACAGGAAGCAATTTTGCCAACAGTATACCTGATTATTAACACATCTTACTCAACAGGATTTTTATGAGTAAGTTCTCAACCCTTGTGATTAATTAGCACAAGTATGAGCCTTAAGATCATTAGATGAACGGTGTTCACGGTTGAGTCTCTTTTTCCTTTCGAATCTAGGAAAGAAACCCTTTTGATGTAAAAAATTATCATAAAACTTATTGTCATCAAAATACGAGACATAGTTTGAGTTCTTACCAGAAGAATTTTTACTAGAGTAAATTGACAGCCTATTGACGATCTCTTTATTCATAAAACAATTATCACGTTTAGGTTGTTTTCCATATCATCATTTTTGCTCCCTTCTCCTGATACTTTATCCACATCAAAAGTTACATTATCTTCCTTTTTGATAGAAGAGAATTCTTGAGCTCTTCTTGGAAAATTTTTGTTAGGGAGCCTGTTATGCTTTTGAGCATTTGAGGAACACATTGTACTGACTTTCCTGGTAGATTACACAAGGTGAGTGCTGAAACCAATTGGTTTAGACATACGAATGTCAGTTACACCTTTGAGGACTAAATCTAAGGTGTGTTGAAGTCGAACAAAGGAGTTGTTATTCAACCTAGAGTTTCTCTTTTGCTTAACATGCCCTTTTGAATCACAAAATAGACACACTTTCTGATCACAAGAGTGATTAGAGAGAACAGACTTAACATCATCGTTTGGAGATTTCTTTCTTCCATGTGATGTGGAACATCCTTGATTAGAGGAGGCTATGAGCACATCTTTTCCAATAGGAAAGGATTTTGATTTTACTTCTGGAACTGGAACTCTTTCAGTTGTGACAGAAGCCAATGGTATAGTAGACTTTTTGGAACATCCTTGAATCGAGAGTTTACTCAAGAGATGTTCAATTTCCAAAGCATCCTTTTTGAGACTCGCCTCGAGTAAGATACGTGAAGACTGAAGTTCAGCATTTTCTTTGCAAGAAGCTTTTTCTTTAGAGTCACGGTCTCTTACTATACTGAGAAGAACATTGACATTGGTTTTCAACCGATTAATTCTATCAGCTGGAATTCTAACAAGATTTAGAATTAGTTTACTCTCTTCAGCTGCTTCCCTTTCATCAACGGAGTCAGACTCTTTTGAAGGGTAATCGGGATAACACATGTCAGTATTTGTCTGTTTCATTTAAACACTAGGTTCGTCTATATTTGAGATTGACAAATCTTTCTCTTTAATAGACATTGTAGAAACAGAACTTTTATTTCCGGTGACGTGCTTATCAGAGATAGTATTACCGTCCATAGAGTCGGATCACTAGAAACACAAACTTATGAGGTTTTTAAACGTGTTTGCCTGCTCTGATACCAATTGAAAAAAAGGGGGTACAACAACCACACCCAATATTTCGCTTAGCAATCTGTATGAACTAACTCCAATATACTTACAAGAGAATCAACTAGACAGTTAGACTCAATCTTAAGAAAAGTATCAAAGATTTATATCTCAATCTCTCAATTCAATCCGTAATCAAACACATAATAATTTGCGAGCCCCATTGAATAAAAGAGAGATAACTTGAACGGTACCAAATACCAATGTTCAAGGATCAATCAATTTCAATCAACAACCAAAGGTTGGATTTACCAATTGATCGATTCAACGCACAACCTGTGATATTTCAATTATACAACAAAATATAATGTAGAAAAGAAATAACACAGACACCAGAAGTTTTGTTAACGAGGAAACCGCAAATGTAGAAAAACCCCGGGACCTAGTCCAGATTTGAACACCGCACTGTATTAAGCCGCTACAGACACTAGCCTACTACAAAGCTAACTTCGGTCTGGACTGTAGTTGAACCCTAATCAATCTCACAATTATTCAAGGTATAGTTGTGTTCCTTACGTCTCTGATCCCGGCAGGTACTATGCACTTGATTCCCTTAGATGATCTCACCCACAACTAAGAGTTGCTACTACCCAAAGTCGAAGACTTGATAAACAAATCTGTCTCACACAGAAAAGTATATTGGAATAGACAAATTTGTCTCCCACAGAAATACCTACGAGTTTTGTTCCGTCTTTTGATAAATCAAGGTGAACATGAACCAATTGATATACCGGACTTATATTCCCGAAGAAAAGCCTAGAAATATCAATCACCTCACAATAATCTTAATTGTATGGTAGCGAAATAAGATATTGTGGAATCACAAACGATGAGACGAGGATGTTTGTGACTACTTTTAATCTTTCCTATCGGAGAATAAATCTCGAGCAAATCTTAGAGAAGATAGTACTCAATACGATAGAAACAGCAAGATCAGAACACGCAACTACAGAGGAAATAGTTGGGTCTGGCTTCACAATCCCAATGAAGTCTTCAAGTCGTTAACCTACATGGTTTCATGAAAAACCTAAGGTTAAAGGAGAATCGACTCTAGCTTATACAACTAGTATCACACATTAGGTGTGGGGATTAGGTTTCCCAGTTGCTAGAGTTCTCCTTTATATAGTCTTCAAATCAGGGTTTGCAATCTAAGTTACCTTGGTAACAAAGCATTCAATATTCACTGTTAGATGAAAACCTTATTAGATTCAAGCTAATATCTTTCAACCGTTAGATCGAACTTAGCTTGTTATACACAAATGAAATGCACCTTCATTTAGGTTTGAGTAACCATACCTAAACGTGTACACTTAGTTGGTTCAACAATAGTTAATCAATGGTTAGCCATATGAGCACTTTCATATCAACCTTATTCACCTTCACCATAGCTAGTTCAAATGACTCAAATGAACTAGTTAGAGAGTTGTTCAATTGCTTAGATCTCATAGAAGTATACAAGACACAATCGAAGCAATATCGATTTTGATTCACTCGAATCGATTCATGAACATTAAGCAAAGATTGCATTCCTTATTATATAAATGTTTTAGTTCATGAACAAACCGATTTTAGAAAGTAACCTTCTTAGGTATGCGTACATGTACGCATACTTAAGTGACCGGATTGAGTTTGTTTTTCACTTCCAAACTCCACCAGAAATTCACGGACGTGAACTTTCCGCCAGTATGCGTACGGGACGTATTCTCACCCGGATTTCCAACAACCGCCAGTACGCGTACGGGTACGCATACTTTGGGTTCCCGGTTTTGGACTTTTACACAAATGTGAGAACACACTATGTTTATATCCAAACTTGGTTACATGATCTAAACTCTCATTTCAATCATTGAAACTTTCTTAGAGGATGTTATATAGTTGTTATTCACAAACTATTTTTCATCAAAGCGATTTTCAAGTTATTGAAATAATCAACATGAATTTCGTCACGAGTAAAGGTGAACTCGGCCAAAGCGAAAGCTTACCAACACATATTTCGAGAAATAGATAAGCGAGATAAACTCGGCTCGAAATAAAAAATGTGTATAATTGAAGTCTATATAGCAATACGACTTTTGTCTCAAAATAGGAGATAAAATAGATAGACTTTTGAGTGATAGATAAGTTCAAGTCTCCACATACTTTTTGTCGATGAAGTTCCACAAGTTTCCTCAAGTAGTTCTTCATCTTCATTTGATGAACACCGTGGAGTCTAAGGCTCAACTACACTTACTATCCTAATCTGAGACTTAGCTATAAGTAGACTAGAAATCAAGACTTATAGTTTTGGCAACTAAACTTGACAAACATACTTGAGATAGCAACGCTTGCGAGTTCGACTGAGCAGTGTTCTAACAAATTGAACTTGCTCCGAGAATGGTATTTCATGATGCAAAAACCATTGTTCTTCCTTACAAATATAGATGGCTGGGTCTTCTCCAATAACAAAGCGAGGAAAATCTACTTTCACTCGAGGTTTTTGATAATCAAATGAAGAAATCTGCTGAAATTCCTTACCATGAGTTGATCGAACACCTCTTGTGTATCCTGGATTTGAAGAAGTTTCAATATTTTCTTTAACAGAAATGGTTTATAAGTGTCATACAAATCATTTAACCTATTCAGAATTGTATTTTCCCTCCTTTAACAGTCTCCACTGATGTTGATTTCTGTTGTACTGATAAATTAGTTTTTTCTTCACTTGGATCCATAGCCTTGCCCTGCATACCACTTGTTACGATCATTGTAATGGCTGGATCAACAATGAAAAAAAAAACTGAAGATAACAATAATAAGAGAATGATAGTGAGATTAATTCGAGGAAATCCCTACCTCCCAATTGGTTTAATTCGAGGAAACCATTTCAAAAATATTTGTACACAGTAGTGCAATTCAATAGCATTCAACATCCACTTTCATTAATTAAGATGGATAACCTAAATAGGATAGGTTCTCGACAGTTACACGGTTACCAGAATTAGATAATTATAACATGACAACACAATACTGATACATATACAGTTTTACAATACGTAAGCATAACTACTTAGTAAGATAGATACTACTAGATATTAGATTATTGCATCAAATAAATCCTTTTCCAGCATGGAAGTCAGATACTAATCAACGCCGGCGTATGAAAAAATGGGGGTCTAACAAGCTCACCCAATATTTCGTTTAGCAATCTGTATGGACAAACTCCAATATAATTACAAGAGAATCAACTAGACAGTCAGACTCAATCAATGGAAATATATCCAAGAGTTGTATCTCTGTTTCACAATGTAATCAGCAAATCAAACAGATAGAAATACGCGAGCCTGATTATTATGTGAACAACTTGAACGGTACCAAAGATCAATGTTCAAGTGTCAATCAATTTATATCAACAACCAAAGGTTGGATTATCTAATTGATTGAACTACGCACAACCTGTGATATTTCAATTATATAGAAAATATAACCTGGCTTAATTGGGGTATACCCATATTAATTGGGGTATACCATTTTGTTCCCATCCAAAGGAGTGTGCTAAGGGGTGTCTAAAAGGTGTTAAAAGACCAAATTGCCCATACTAAAAAACCTTGCCGGACAAAACATATATAAAAAAAAATCAAAATCTTTCTTCTACACTCTAACTATACATGTGAAATCAAAAAAAAACGAAGAATCAAACGAACCAAAAGTGGGCGGGGTATTTTTGTCGACCTTGCCGACCAAAATATAGTCGGCAGGGTATAAGGTTGAATAACATGCCGACTTTGCATCTCTAAATTTAGCAATTACAGGGTCGGCAAGATATCCATATCTATACCTTGCCAACTTTTCATAACATCCATGTCGACGACTGTAAATTTTTCTACCGTAGCCCGATGGGTATTTTTGAAGACCTTGCCGACTTATCTCACGGGCGTGGGTATTTTTCTCAACAGTAAGCGGGTTTTTGTAGACCTTGCCGACTAATATTTTTCAATAGCCCTCTCCTATGTGTCAAAAAAAATAAAGTCGGCATGTTCTCATTTAAATACCTTGCCGACTTATACCGCCGGCGGGGTTTTTTTTTGTGGACCTTGCCGACTAATATTTTTCAATAGCCATCTCCTGTGTGTCAAAAAAAAAAAAAATCGGCATGTTCTTCATTTAAATACCTTGCCGGCTAAAATTGGTCGGCATTTTATTCAAACAAAGACCATCTTAGGCCATATATAGTAGGCACCTTATTCAAACGTATATCTTGCCGACCTTTGACATTTTTGAAAACCAAATTTTTTGATCGAAATCGAACTCATAAGACGGATTAAAGGTTTACCCTACTGGATTTTCATTTTCAAAATTTTAATCTAAACTCAATTAATTAACCTAATCAATTTTTTAGTGTTAATTAAACAAGGGCATATTAGCCATTTTGAAAATACAAGGTTAAGGGGTGGCTTGGCTTTACTTCAAAATGACCCTATTTTGTCTCATTGGGTATACCCCAATTAGTTTGGGTATACCCCAATCAAGCCAGGAAATATAATGTTGAAAAGAAATAACACAGATTTAAACACCACACTGTCTTAAGACGCTACAGACACTAGCCTACTCCAAGTTAACTTCGGACTGGAATGTAGTTGAGCCCTAACCAATCTCACACTGATCAAGGTACAGTCACGTTCCTTACGCCTCTGAATCCCAGCAGGACTCTACGCACTTGATTCCCTTAGCTCATCTCACCCACAACTAAGAGCTGCTACGACCCAAAGTCGAAGACTTGATAAACAAATCTGTATCACGCAGAAAAGTCAATTGAATAGATAAATCAGTGTCCCACAAAAATACCTAAGGTTTTTGTTCCTCCTTTTGATAAATCAAGGTGAACAGGAACCAATTGATATACCGGACTTATATTCCCGAAGAACAGCCTAGAAATATCAATCACCTCTCAATAATCTTAATCGTATGGTAGAGAAACAAGATATTATGGAATCACAAACGATGAGACGAAGATGTTTGTGACTACTTTTTATCTTGCCTATCGGATATTAAATCTCGAGTTAATCTTAAAGAAGATAGTACTCAATCACGATAGAAAACAGCAAGATCAAATCACGCAACTACAGAAAATAGTTGGGTCTGGCTTCACAATCCCAATGAAGTCTTTCAGTCGTTAACCTACAGGGTTTTGGAAAAACCTAAATTAAAGGAGGACCGACTCTAGTCGCAACTAGTATCACACAGGAGGTGTAGGGATTAGGTTTCCCAATTGCGAGAGTTCTCCCTTATATAGTCTTAAAATCAGGGTTTGCAATCAATTTTACCTTGGTAACAAAGCATTCTGTTAGAGAATAACTCGGTTGAACCCACCAAGCGTTGGTATGTCAGTTTGGTTGTCCTATTTTAGTGAGCCAAAACTCATTTTAATAGTCGCTTGATTATGTACTAGAGTCAACTTCGTATAGGTTAGCTTGAAAGTATTAGGATATGAGACATTACAAGTATTGCGAAGACTTGAAGAAGTGAAGAAGTAAGGAGCTACAACGACAACATCATCCTTCCACTTGAGGTTAGTGATATTTGACTTGAACTGTTTCATTCCCTTACGTATCTTTCAAGTCTTGCATATTGAAAACAAAACTGTGAAGCATGAATGACACTCTAGTTAGACATAGTATTAAGGAATACAATACGAGGTTTATTGCTTAACCATTAAACTTTGTAGATAAGACATCGACATAATCGTTTGAATGCTATTGTGATTATGTATTTATTGGTATTTGTATTCATTGCATATCTTGTGAACAACCAATATGTGTGATTAGTATAACCGCTCATGACTTGTTTATGTTCTTGGTAAAACTATTCACAAAGGCCTGACTTTTGTATTGGTATGACTTTTATTAGTGAAACCGATCTTAAGTAATCACCTGAGATGGTATGATCGAGTTTGTGATTTTGTGTATGACCGACTCTGGGTAAAGGGGAACCGATCCTAGTAAGAGGAGCAACACATCACAAAGGGGAATCGATCCTTGTATGAGGTACATCAAGTTTTTAGCATAAAGGGGAACCGATCCTATGGACATGTGCAGCAAGTACAAGTTAGATACCATATATATGCGGGGAACCGATCCTAGTACCTAGTCAACCGAATTTTTGGAAAGCTAGTGTGACTATGCACAGTACTCACATGGAGGTAGAAGCGAAACTTATTTTGGTAGAACCGTGAAACCCATGATTTGTGATTGAGTGTTCTTGATCAATCACATAGTTCTTGAAAGTCAGATGAACCAATTCTAAACTTGTTTGGAAGTGTGGCAAATCGGTTTCAAGGTTGTAAGTATGAAAGAGGACTTACAAAGTAAGGATGTCGACATACTTTGAACATGTGCAGTAATGCTAATCTTTAATTGTTCAAAGTTATAACTAAAGGAAGAAAATCTCGGATCGAATAAAATAAATTGAGAATCTTTTATTTAAGGTTTTTAATTTTATTTTAGGAAAATAAAAATTAGTAATGTGCATTTACTAGTTGGATATTTTCCAAGAGATTTTCGATCATTATTTGGACAAAGCATTTCCAGGAATTATGGAAACCGAATCTGGAATATATTGCATATCTTGAGAATATTTTCGGTTTTGGAAATTCCTTGGTGTCCAAACTTCCTTGGTCTATAAATATGAAAGTTTGCATTTCAAGCAAACTAATATTTCAATACAACAAGAACTATCTCGGTTGTGTTGTTCTTGGTGAAGCCGCCTATTAGAGAGGAGAGTAACCTAATTAGGAGAAATCTCTTACGCCAGCTCAGTTTAAAGACTTCTTTGGGATTCAGAAGCTCTATTAGTACCGTTGGTGGGAAACTAGATAATTGCGGTTTATCTTTTGTTTTCGATTGATTTGATTGACTAACGGTGGTTGAACTTTGATTGCACCTAGTTTGTTTATGCTTGAGAATCTTCTCTTCTGATATAAATTCACTCAAACTAGATCGAAGTTTCGACAGGGATCTTTAGACTGTTTGTAGATCTAAAAATATCTTGTGATAATCCATTGTAACAGACTCCGTTATGTGCGTGATTGTTCAAAAAAGACTCAAGTTGATTATGTGCAGGTGTTTATTGAAGATCTAAGAAGATTTGAAGACAAAGAAGATTTTGAAGATTTCTGATTTTGGGTTCATAATCTTTGGTGTGCACAGTACTTGTTTCGTTATAGAGGATCCAACTATAATCGGTTTATCCTTGTGGTGGATTAGATTGATTAGTTGTGTAGATCGGCATCAATACAATTCTTTGTGATTAAAAGTATTGATTGCAAAATCTTAACAATTACTTCGTTAGTTGATAATAAGATAGATCTAAGAACCTGACGAAGGAGTTTATTGAGATAAACAGAAGAGCCTTTGCCGAACTCATATCACTTGGTTGAAAAGAGTTGCTACCAAATAGATTTGTTGTTCCTTTACTGTTTGGAATACGAACCAAAGGAATTGTTCCAAGTACGTGACTTATTCATAAGTTGGAGGCGTGGGAATACAGACGGAACTAGGTGAACTATAGGTTTAGTTGCTTGGTCTCAACTATACGAAGTTGGTTTGATTTTGTATAGCGTCTTAATCCGAGAGTATTCAATTCGGACAAGGTCAGGGTTTTTCTGCATTTGCGGTTTCCTCGTTAAAAAAATCTTGTTGTGTCTTTTACTTTTCTATTTCCGCAATTATAATTTTTTTTATTATAATTAGAAGTAAAATACACAAATATTAATTCTTATTTACTTGATAAGTAATCCTATTGTGTTTGGTTAAGTCTGAATCTTTTTATCAAGTAAACATACTTCGTCGTTGTATTGTCTCGATCTCGTATCCATAGACAATCACACGAAGTGTGAACCGATTTGTTGTATTGTCTCGACTCAATCCATAGACAATCACTTTCGGAGAAAGTACTTATAGGTGGAAAAGTTTTAGATTGAGGTATATTTGGGTACCCTCGTCTTTTCAATTGGTATCAGAGCAGGCAAACACGAAAAGATCTAACAATCTGTGTTTGGTGCGATCCAACCTATAAGAAATTGAATCTAATGGTCGATTCAGTTAACGTAACGGCAGGATTTGACTACTTCAAAAATTCGTGGTGGAAGACCCGGATGAAGTATGTAATACTCTTGTTCCTAAATGTTTTAGGAATTGGAATTATGTCCATGTACGTCTTGAAAGACTTACATAATCAGTGGGATATCATAGAATTGTATATCATTGTCTTGAATACTAACATGTTTAGTAGCAATGATACAATACTCTATGAGACAGGCTGTATCTCGAAAATGCATAAGATTCCTCTTGTTATTCATTATATGAACCATGGCTATTGTGATCCTGTGAAACATGGAATCTTAAATATATTTTGGAAAACCTTTCAAAATATATATATGTACATTTTCAGATTCAATACTGTCAATGTATCGCTATCTAGGATGTAATTTTGGAAAATGTGTAATCCTAAAAAGAATGAGTTTTCAGTTAATAATTCTATTAACAATGGATTGCTTCATGCACCTCACAATTGTTTTAATGAAGCAAGTGATATTTTGAAATTCTACAGGGTGTATGACTCTGATGGTATTTTTAAAAAATATCATATTTTGTTCAAATTTATCTTTGTATACTCTAGTAAATTCTTGAATAAACTTCAAATAATATTATCAAATTTTGGTAATAAAAGAGTAAACATACTTTTGGAAAAAAAACATGGAATCAATCCGAATTAAAGATCCAGTCCATGAAAAACCGGTTTTCCAAAAGAAAGATCTAGATAAAAAATCGGAATTGTTTCCCCACAAGCCTTGGTTTCCGATTTTGAGAGTATTTCCTAAAACTAGTTATTTCCGGTTTTTGATATCATGTCTTCCTATAAAAGATAATCTCTTGCTATGTGCTCAAACATATTGGGGAAGGTTGATCGAAACCGTAACTAGGGTTTTTCATATCTTCGCAAGTATGAGAAAGAGAAAATCAAGAGAAGAAAACTCTGAAACAGACAAGTTTGTCTTGAATCCATTTATTCCTCCCGGAGAGGTTGAGAAAATCAAGTATCCTCACTTGATCAAAGGGAAGCATGATCTTACGAATTTTGTAGATAACACATGTTTTGAAAGATATCAAGCTTTGAAGGGAGTAAGCTTCATTGAAGAGAAGAGATTCGATCCAGATGTTTCAGAAACTAGTTATGTGAAGTTTGTTCAAGACTGAATCTGGGGAAGTATGTTTGGATTTGAAAAATATTCACCTGACATAGTAAAAAAAAATTATGGTAATATTCACAATATTAATCATGAAAAACTTACTTTTAGCACTTTGGTTGGAAGTACTTTTCTTCATGTCAACAGAAAGATGATATCAGAAATCATCAACTACAATGAGAAAGGTCATATGATTACTGGTTTTGAAATTGAGCACGATAACATTTCAAAACTCATCACTGGCAAAACTATTGAATGTAAAAAGGTAAAGATGTTAACCAAAGACATACCCTTATACTTAAGGATTTTCGGTAAACTTGTCGTAGCAACTCTCTTTGCTTGTTCAAGAGATTCTTCTCTATGGAATAGAGAATTTGCTGAACTTATATACTATCTCCTTGAAGGCAAAAAACGAATTGATATTTGTGGAATAATTATCAATCAAATAATTAAGATCATTGAATCTCTCAATATCACAGGTTTTCATAGAAATCTTGGATATCCCTGTCTCATCACCAAACTTTGTGAAAAAGCAATGGGGAACAACTTTGGAGATGAGAAAGATACTAAAACTGTCTCACAGGGAATTGTCAACCGAATGAGTGGAACTAAAAGAGGATCTAGTATCTCATATGATCAAACCTATAGCAATGGAGATCTCATCTTCCATATTTTACGTCTTGGGAGACAACTGGACTGTGTTCAGAAACAGTTGGCATTTGCCTATAGAAATGATCCAAAAACCCTTCAAGGAATCCTAACAATCAATAATGAGTTTCTAAAAGGAGAACAAGAAGAAGACTCTGAAGAAGATTCTGATGAGCAAGTAATTAAAGATTGAATTGTCTTCAAGAAAAAAAAAATAGGCATCAATTTTTGATTTCTTTCAATGATTGTATTAGGTCTATTATGAATAAAACTATCCTATTATTATGAATAAAATTATTTGATTTATAATTTTTCTTGTGATAGTTTTTTATTTACATAACCTGTGCTTGAATGCTTTATTATTGCTATGTATGTTTATGGGATGTTTGATTTCGGTTTTACTACCTTGATATTCGATCTCATAATGTTGTGAACCCTTATGGTTTGGGTGACTTTTTGATTTAGCAGGATTAGGTTCTATCCCATGTTGGTAGGCTTTATCAAAGAATCATGAGGGGTTCTGATAGAAACAATATGTGAAAAAGTCACAATACGTTGAATCGGTTTTGGTTTAGCATAAAATCATATGTGTTTCGAGGGTTTTTCAACTTTTACTTGCAATAGTTAAAAACCGGTTTTCAACCTTTCTCTGGTAAAGGTTGGTTGTTGTTATTCTTTTGTTTTGCATAAGGATGACAACATAATGATATTTCGATATCAATTCTCCTTGGAAGAAGATGCAAACATATTGGAGAAGAGGATGCGAAATTTGAGGTAACGAGTTTGTTAGTTAATCGTTTTCCTGTTTAAGAAAAGCCTGATTTTATTCCATATATTTATTGCTTTTGCTTAACAAAATTTCGGTACAATTGATGTTTTATTCCATTATGTGTGTATGGATGTGTGTGTGATTCAATTGGTTCCGATTAAGAAAAACTATTGTTATCTTGCTTTATTATGTGGTATCAATCGTTTAGGCTTACAAAATTTCGGTGCAATTGCGGTGCTTTAATTTCTATGTTGTTTCAATTGCTTCCGATTGAGGTGAATAATTATGCAAGTTGATTTATTTTGGTTTGTATGAATTGTTTATGGCTTAACGAAAGAAAAGGTTTACGGGATGAATTTTTTAGTCCAATTCGATTCCGGATAAGAGAAACTAAGTTAATTCTGATCTTAGTTAGACTTATCAAAGTGGAGGTTTCAGTTATTCAAGTCTAATTGAATGCCTTAACAAGAAATGCTAGTTAACTAACCTAGTACTTGTCTTGTTTAAAATTGAAAGGTCTAAGTTATATGGATAACTAGAACCTTATGAGAAAAATAGAGTTATCTTTATTTTGGTCTTATCGAACAAGCGATTGTATTTGTACAATCGGTTTAGCAAAGGAACTAAAGTGCTTAGTTGATTTTTGGTTTGCTAAACTATTAGGGAAAATTTCTTTGAGCAATTGTATCCTTGATAACATATCAAAACATAATTACTTTGTAGTTTTGGTTTTGATATTGGTTATCAAAAATGGTGTGTGGAGTCCTCGTGCTTAACTCTATAGGTTGCAAGTCTATTTTGAGATTTGTAAGATCCTTTTTGGTTTGTCCTTTATTTTTTCGTTTCTTTGTCATTTTGTGACAAAAAGGAGGAGAAATGTATGGAGTAAACAAGTGATACTAGTATTGATTTATATTGATTGGTATCTGATGAGTGCCAAATATTGCATATTTCTACACCTTTTTATTGGCAATTAACTCATCTTTTGCGCTTTAAAATCATATATTATCCCAAATTCTGTATTTTTATTGTTTTCAAGAATAAATACTTGTACTAATTAATTTTGTGTTTTTAGGTACTAAATAAAGCTTGGATGAATTACGAAGCCAAAAGAGCAGAGAAATGGTGAAAATGGAAGAGAGTCAACAAAGGCCCGCTAGAAAGCAGTGAAGAATATCTTCCGTGAAGAATAATTTTTGCACATTATCAGCAAGTGAAGAATATCTTCTGCACCTCTTGCGCAAGTGAAGAATGTTGTTTGCAAGACTCAAAACTAGGTGTGGGCTTGAGATATTAGCTTTGAAGAAGGTTTGGGCCTAGAAGAAGATCTTCCAAGAGATAAAACCCAAGATCCTATACCCAAACCCGTTTCCAATATGAGGCGTCAGATTTGATATAATTTTTAAGCATCTAATGACACCCCCACATGGAACATCAAAGTTTGCTGCTCTCGCCTAACACCCTAGCGTCTTGTCTCCTCCCTTATTCGAGCAAAAGCCAAACACTTCCTTCACTTCATTCTCATCTTCTCCAAGCTCTGCAAAAGACCATCAGTTCTCTTCCCCCATCAATCACCTCCACTCCCGACCACTTATAAGCACAACCACCTTCTCAAGAGCCATCAATCAATCTCCTTGTTTCTATATATCTCCATCTTATCTTCTTCCTTATCAAAAACAGTAACCCTAGAAGCTATGATTGAGAGAGATAAGACTAGGGTTTCTTCACATCTAAAGAAAACATCAAATCAAGGAGCTGTAAAGTTGAATTGCATAAGGGGTTTGTCAGAAAACGTGTTATTGGTGAGTGGGTGTTCTCTAATTATCAAATTTAAGGGATTGAGTGAAATTGTGTATAAATAGGGAATAGATTTTAGAGAGAAACTCATGCCCGGATTAGTCGGTGCACCAAGCAGTAGTTTAGGTTTGATTTCATTATCTCCATGATGTTCTGATTTCATAGCTAGGGTTTAAATGAAACCTTAGCTCTTTGTTGTGTTATTCATGCTAATTGTGTTACTCTTGAATGCTTAAATTGTTAGGATAGTTTCAATCTTAGTACGTCAATGCTTTGCTCTCACAGTATATGTCAGGCATCCATTGTAGTTAGGATAAAACTGTGTTGATTATGCTGCAGATCATGCTTTAGAGACTATTGTTAATCCCTTGACTAGTTGTGCTTAATTAGACAGTTAGTGCTGTGAATTAATACTTTGGCTGTGATTGAATTATCTATTGGTGAAACACCTTAGGTAAGTGATATACTTGACACTTCTTCCTTACTGTTACAAGGACAAGAGTATTATAATTAGTTGAATACATAGTAGGAGTTAGTGGTGGATTTGACAATCCTAGTGCCTTTATCCTCAGTGTTAACATCTTTGTTATTGCCTCTTTATTTTGTTGCTATAGTCCTTACCAATATCTTTGTCGTATCGACAAAACAAAACCCCTTGTTGTTACTCTTGTTTCGAATCAGTATAAGAAGACTTTAACTTCATCTAAGACTTTACACCATCTAAGACTCTGTGGGATCCACCTGTATTTGCCTTGTCTCCAATAGACGTTGTGCACTTGCAGTTAGACATAGTCGTAGGCTTCTTTCAAGTCCTACCAAGTTTTTGGCGCCGCTGCCGGGGACTCGGTAGCGGTATAGCTGAAGTTTTCTATCTTTACTTTACTGATTTTCAGTTTAGTCTTGTATATATTTCTTTGAAATTTTTTGTTTTCAGTCATTGTTAGTGTAACTCATTTGTTTCCTTGCTTTGTATATACACATTTGGGTATTGAAGTTTTCTCTTGAGCATTATCAGGTGCTCATAAAGTTGCGGCAGAGGAAGAGAAGCGAACTGTTGTTGTTCCTACTTCGGTACTGTACCAACAGAAATAAAGAAACTACTACAGAAGCTACAAAGAAATAACAATAGTCAGCTTGTGAGCTTGGTGTAGTCTTCTCCTGGATGCGCACCGGAGGTAAGTTTCTTAACACTCCAACAACATGACGTCTAGGACACCTTGTAATTGCTTGGCCTGAATGGTTTGATATTGGGTTTAAAAATTATGCTATATATCATGTTAACAAATACGAGTTGGCCTCTCGTTGTTTGACTATAATTTTATTGCCATAGTCCTATAGAAACCCATTTCAGGATTGATAAACGTCACAGCTCTCTGCCTTTGTCACAACATCTTCATTTTTAATTTTTCTTGTTAGTTTTTGTTAGTGTAATATTGTACTGTGTGTTGTGTTTAACCCTAGTAGCTTATATATATTATTTGCATGCATCATTCTGTTTAGGACTTGTTAGAAGCATTTAGAATAGATTTATTTTATTTTGGTTTGGTTTTTCTAAAAAAAAAAAAAAGATGTCTGCATTTTGGTCTGCAATTGAGGATGAGAAATCATCGCACAAATCCATTAGACAACTTGCACAAGAGCATGCTTCACGTTATGAGCCTCCCACAGACCATGATGTCAATAGTTATAGGGATTTTTATGGACATTTTAATAGTCCCGAGCCTCAATACTTGGACCCTAATAATTATTCGCACGTGTATCATTCTCCACAGGGGGAAAATGAACATTTTTGTAATGTCCAGCTAACACAATCATCACTTTTGGAACAGTTAAAAGCTCAAATCACAGAATTAGAAATGCAAATATATGTTTGTACCTTGTGTGGTAGCTTAGGCCATCTTATTGAGAACTTCTATGTTTTGCATGAATTTAGGCAGTATAGAGCGCATCAAGTTGCTGGCCTCTGTCAAATGCAAGATAATCATCCCTACCCATAGACTTGCAACATAAATCCCTGTTACAATGATGATAATGACTCAAATTTTGAGAACAGTTTGTCTAGTTCTATTCATGCAACTGATATTGAATATAAACCTAATGTAGAGGTGAATGAGTGGACTGAGGACACCACAACTGTTAACAGGGAAGAGTATGCATATTACTCTGATGAAGATATGATGTTAGAAGAGCTAGTTCTTCTTGAAGAGTCAATTTCGGAGTCATGTGACTCTAAAATTCCGGACCATAGTGTAGAGACTTCCATTGATGATGTTCCTTCTAATATTCATATTCATTGCAATCCAGATGATGTTGATACTAATTTGGAGCATGTGCAATTATTCTGTGAAGATGAGCATGACTTAGGAAAGGTTGAATTATTTGTTGACACTAATAACCTTATGCATGAAAATAACTTTAATGTGTCTAATTCCTTTCCTAGGTCACCATATGATTCTTCTTCTGATTCTGATTTGGGCATTTTGGATAATGATGATTATGAAGTGGGATTTGATGTTTTGTTCTTTGAATGCAAGCATGATTTACCTAATTCTGACTTATGGAGAGTGTGTGATAGTACTAATGGTCTTATCCATGAAAACAAATTAGATGTGCCTACTTTCTTGCCTAAGTCACAGACTGAAACTCCTCCACCCAACCTAGATGTGGTTTGTAACAAAATTGTAAAACCAACTTTTCTGAGAATACCGAATCTAGGATTGGAACTGTGTGCCTCCCAAGTCCTCTTGGACTATTTTGCAGCTAAATATAATACCTTTGATGAGCCACAGCTGGGGTTTACTCATGTCTCTCCATCCATCCCTGACAAAGTTCACTTTGAACTAGATCTTGTGCATGATGCACCCCTGAAATTGTTAGATTTCGTGCCCAAAAGTATATCCGTTGAAAAATCCAGGTTTGGAGGTAACTCATTTTGTTTTGCAGTCTCACTTGTATTTCTTTCCTATTATAATTGTGTGAGGGTGTTAAAATTTCTGCATTCCGTCTTTTGGGTTGATCCTCAACTCTTTCGATTGTTGATGTACGGTGAATTTTCTTGTATATAATCCAGTAGATAATTATATTTTCTAGATCTTCTTGTATATATGTGTGCTAATATAGTGTGACATTGAGTTACCGTTGGATTCTAGCCATGAATAATGAATCCCTTATCTTGCTTTCGCCGACATCCGGTAATCTCTTCCCTTTTCTCTACTCCTGATATGTTGTTGTAATTCTGCTTATATGTTGAAATATTGAGGACAATGTTAGATTTAGGTTTGGGGGAGTATTTTGCATATAGAGTTTTTAGTCTTTTGCATTTATATATAAAAAAAAAAATTCAAAAAAATTCAAAATTTGCATAAAACCTCCAACTTTTAGGGATTTTAGAGTCACTAGCATGCTCCTAGCTATGTTTACATAGAGAGTCTGACCGAAATAACTAAACTTGGAAGTATTGGAGAACACAATCGGGTTTCTTGGTTGTTAGAGCGTTAAAGTTGGATTTAACCATGCCGGTGGGCAAATTAGGTGTTGCAAAGTTATTTGGTAGTAGAATTGTGATCACCCTTAGTGGAGACTACCTATTTTTAACATCAAGCGGGGCACCGACCTTCATTTTTTTGTGACTATCTAAAAAGTCCTTTTAGAGTGTGTGTCACCGTACGTAAATTCCGGGTAGGAATGGTGAGCTACCCAACTTCGCACCAATTTCAGCACTATTTTTTATCTCTTGAGTGCTAATTCCGTCAATCATGAGGATGACGTCTAAAGATGAAAACTCCTTCTTGTAGTTTGATTTGCAGTTAGCACCATTCTCTCTCTCTCGACAACATCAACAAATCCATAGAAACACATCATCATCAACGAGCAGAGCAACATCAGATTCTATGAAGAAAATTGAAATAGTCCAAGGTTTACATGCAACAACTCAAGGAAAGGTAAAAAGTTCTTATTCAAAGTGAAGATACAGTACAAAAAGCAAAATTCTATACACATTTGAAGAGGTATTTTACAAGAGCAAAGAAGAGAAAATAAGATGAGAATTAGTGAAGTTTATGAAATCAAGACAATACAGGTTGTGAAGAATAAAGTGATAAAGTCCTTCATCCATGGATTTAGTAGTTTCATTGTTATTTTGTTATTTTCAGTTTGTGTTAATCTTTAAAATAAAAAAAATATATATATGTATATATATATTATTACAGTTTGTTTTTAGTTTTGTTTAATAAACACCATGGTAAATAAAAATTTAAGAAGAAATTTCAAGCAACAAGCTTTGAAGAGAAGAATTAGAAATTGTCAAGGTTTTAAGAAATTCATCATCAACAGTTGAAGACCGAAGATTGAAGACGTTTATATGGATGCTATGAGAGTGGTGTTGATTGCCAATCAGATGTGAAGGTAAGTGAGTACTCCCATCCTTGCTAATGATTGATTTCCTTTCTTAGAGATCATCAGAAAAAGATTCTTTTTGTCCACGATTCTGTGGAGTCTCCAGAAATTATTTCGGAAGATTTTCCTTCCCACCATTCAACGTGTGCAGGATTTCTCTCTTTATGCCTGTCTGCACACATGAGAGACTAAAAAAGCGGTCTTTTTTTAGTGCAATTATCATAAAACCCTAATGGTGAGGCAGAAGTCGAGGCTTGTGATCACTCTCGAACCCAAATTATTTCATATGGTATGGTTATTTCTCGCTCAACTTTTAAGGATGAGAATGCGTTCTTTGGTAGTTCTAACTTCTTATTACTAGCATGCAGAAACTCTATGTCCTCATAGCTCCTTGGATGCTTAGGACTCCATTACACTCTGAAGTTGGAGAAGGTTTTGTGGGTACACCTCTGGTAAACCCTCACGAGACTACAACTCGTCCAACTAGGGACACCTAGGGGTTTAAAGGCTTAGTGCATACGCTAAATGCATTCGATAGACCAGCGATAGTGGTATAATTAGGATTTCTTAATTTCTATTTCACTTGAGGACAAGTAAAATTCAGGTTTGGGGGTATTTGATGAGTGCCAAATATTGCATATTTTTACACCTTTTTATTAGCAATTAACTCATCTTTTGCGCTTTAAAATCATATATTATCCCAAATTCTGTATTTTTATTGTTTTCAAGAATAAATACTTGTACTAATTAATTTTGTGTTTTTAGGTACTAAATAAAGCTTGGATGAAATACGAAGCCAAAAGAGCAGAGAAATGGTGAAAATGGAAGAGAGACAACAAAGGCCCGCTAGAAAGCAGTGAAGAATATCTTCCGTGAAGAATAATTTTTGCACATTATCAGCAAGTGAAGAATATCTTTTGCACCTCTTCCGCAAGTGAAGAATGTTGTTTGCAAGACTCAAAACTAGGTGTGGCTTGAGATATTAGCTTTGAAGAATATTTGGGCCTAGAAGAATATCTTCCAAGAGATAAAACCCAAGAGCCTATACCCAAACCCGTTTCCAATATGAGGCGTCAGATTTGATATAACTGTTAAGCATCTAACGACACCCCCACACGGAACATCAAAGTTTGCTGCTCTCTCCTAAAACCCTAGCGTATTGTCTCCTCCCTTATTCGAGCAAAAGCCAAACACTTCATTCACTTCGTTCTCATCTTCTCCAAGCTCTGCAAAAGACCATCAGTTCTCTTCCCCCATCAATCACCACCACTCCCGACCACTTCTGAGCACATCCACCTTCTCAAGAGCCATCAATCAATCTCCTAGTTTCTATCTCTCTCCATCTTATCTTCTTCCTTATCAAAAACAGTAACCCTAGAAGCTATGATTAAGAGAGATAAGACTAGGGTTTGTTCACAGCTAAAGCAAACATCAAATCAAGGAGCTGTAAAGTTGAATTGAAGAAGGGGTTTGTCAGAAAACGTGTTATTGGTGAGTGGGTGTTCTCTAATTATCAAATTTAAGGGATTGAGTGAAAATGTGTATAAATAGGGAAGAGATTGTAGATAGAAACTCATTCCCGGATTAGCCGGTGCACCAAGTAGTAGTTTAGGTTTGATTTCATTATCTCCGTGATGTTCTGATTTCATAGCTAGGGTTTAGATGAAACCTTAGCTCTTTGTTGTGTTATTCATGCTAATTGTGTTACTCTTGAATGCTTAAATTGTTAGGATAGTTTCAATATTAGTACGTCAATGCTTTGCTCTCACAGTGTATGTCAGGCATCCATTGTAGTTAGGATAAAACTGTGTTGATTATGCTGCAGCTCATGCTTTAGAGACCATTGTTAATCCCTTGACTAGTTGTCCTTAATTAGACAGTTAGTGCTCCAGATTGATACTTTAGCTGTGATTGAATTATCTATTGGTGAAACACCTTAGGTAAGTGATAGACTTGACACTTCTTCCTTATTGTTACAAGGACAAGAGTAGTATAATTAGTTGAATACATAGTAGGAGTTAGTGGTGGATTTAACAATCCTAGTGCCTTTATCCTCAGTGTTAACATCTTTGTTATTGCCTCTTTATTTTGTTGTTATAATCCTTACCAATATCTTCGTCGTATCGACAAAACAAACCCCCTTGTTGTTACTCTTGTTTCGAATTAGTATAAGAAGACTTTAACTTCAACTTTACACCCTATAAGTCTTTGTGGGATCGACATGTATTTGCCCTGTCTCCAATAGACATTGTGCACTTGCAGTTAGACATAGTCGTAGGCTTCTTTCAAGTCCTACCAGTATCACTAAGGGAAAGGACAATGGTGCTTAAACGTTTATCAAACGAAAGAGTAAAAGCATAGACTAAGGGGGAGTAACATATCATATGATACTTGTAGAATATGGACTACAAGGGAATAACAAAGACGCGTGGATTGATAAAATCTACCTATCTTACCTTTAGGGGGAGTATTAGCTTTGTTATTATAATGTCAACAACGGCATTTATGGATTGAATGTATTGTGATGTTGAATTCGGGAATCAAGCGTATGTGTAATGAATTCTTGTAATTTGTTCATCCATATGATGTAAGAGTTTTGTCACTAAAATTGACAAAGGGGGAGATTGTTAGAGCATAGCTCGGTTGAACCCACCAAGCATTGGTATGTCAAGTTTGGTTGTCATATTTTAGTGAGCCAAAACTCATTTTAAGAGTCGCTTGATTATGTACTAGAGTCAATTTCGTATAGGTTAGCTTGAAAGTATTAGGATGTGAGACATTACAAGTATTGCGAAGACTTGAAGAAGTAAGGAGACACAACGACAACATCATCCTTCCACTTGAGGTTAGTGATATTTGACTTGAACTGTTTCATTCCCTAACGTATCTTTCAAGTCGTGCATATTGAAAACAAAACTGCGAAGCATGAATGACACTCTAGTTAGACATAGTATTAAGGAATACAATACGAGGTTTATTGCTTAACCATTAAACTTTGTAGATAAGACATCGACATAATCATTTGAATGCTATTGTGATTATGTATGGGTATAAGGTGAAGATTTCATCCTAGGAAACAATGTTTTACATTTGTTTTAAGGAAGTAAATTCATGAACTTGTTTTGTGAATCGAAAAGGAAATCGCCAGGCATTATTGGTATTGTTATTCATTGCATATCTTGTGAACAACCAATATGTGTGATTATTATAACTGCTCATGACTTGTTTATGTTCTTGGTAAAACTATTCACAAAGGCCTGACTTTTGTATTGGTATGACTTTTATTAGTGAAACCGATCTTAAGTAATCACCTGAGATGGTATGATCGAGTTTGTGATTTTGTGTATGACCGACTTTGGGTAAAGGGGAACCGATCCTAGTAAGAGGTGCAACACATCACAAAGGGGAATCGATCCTTGTATGAGGTACAACAAGTTTTTAGCAGAAAGGGGAACCGATCCTATGGACATGTACAGCAAGTACAAGTTAGATACCATATATATGCGGGGAACCGATCCTAGTACCTAGTCAACCGAATTTTTGGAAAGCTAGTGTGACTATGCATAGTACTCACATGGAGGTAGAAGCGAAACTTGTTTTGGTAGAACCGTGAAACCCATGATTTGTGATTGAGTATTTTTGATCAATCACATAGTTCTTGAAAGTCAGATGAACCAATTCTAAACTTGTTTGGAAGTGTGGCAAATCGGTTTCAAGGTTGTAAGTATGAAAGAGGACTTACAAAGTAAGGATATCGACATACTTTGAACATGTGCAGTAACGCTAATCTTTAATTGTTCAAAGTTATAACTAAAGGAAGAAAATCCCGGATCGAATAAAATAAATTGAGAATCTTTTATTTAAGGTTTTTAATTTTATTTTAGGAAAATAAAAATTAGTAATGTGCATTTACTAGTTGGATATTTTCCAAGAGATTTTTGATCATTATTTGGACAAAGCATTTCCAGGAATTATGGAAACCGAATCTGGAATATATTGCATATCTTGAGAATATTTTCGGTTTTGGAAATTCCTTGGTGTCCAAACTTCCTTGGTCTATAAATATGAAAGTTTGCATTTCAAGCAAACTAATCTTTAAATGCAAGCAAGAATTATCTCAGATTGTGTTGTTCTTTTGGTGAAGCCGCCTATTCGGGAGAGGAGAGTAACCTAATTAGGCAAAATCTTTTACTACTAGCTCAGTTTAAAGACTTCTTTGGGATTGAGAAGCTATATTAGTACCGTTGGTGGGAAACTAGATAATTGTGGTTTATCTTTTGTTTTCGATTGATTTGATTGACTAACGGTGGTTGAACTTTGATTGCACCTAGTTTGTTTATGCTTGAGAATCTTCTCTTCTGATATAAGATTCAATCAAACTAGATCGAAGTTTCGACAGGGATCTTTAGACTGTTTGTAGATCTAAAGACGTCTTGTGATAATCCATTGTTAACAGACTCCATTCGGTGCATGATAGATCACAAGAGATTTAAGTTGATTGTGTGCAGGTGTTTATTAAAGATCTAAGAAGATTAGATTGATTAGTTGTGTAGATCGGCATCAATACAATTCTTTGTGATTAAAAGAATTGATTGCAAAATCTTAACAATTACTTCGGTAGTTGATAATAAGATAGATCTAAGAACCTGACGAAGGAGTTTATTGAGATAAACAGAAGAGCCTTTGTCGAACTCACATCACTTGGTTGAAAAGAGTTGTTACCAAACAGATTTGTTGTTCCTTTACTGTTTGGAATACGAACCAAAGGAATTGTTCCAAGTACGTGACTTATTCATAAGTTGGAGGCATGGGAATACAGACGGAACTAGGTGAACTATAGGTTTAGTTGTTTGGTCTCAACTATACTAAGTTGGTTTGATTTTATATAGCGGCTTAATCCTGAGAGTATTCAATTCTGGACAAGGTCCCGGGGTTTTTCTGCATTTGCGGTTTCCTCGTTAACAAAATCTTGATGTGTCTTTTACTTTTCTATTTCCGCAATTATAATTGTTTTTATTATAATTATAAGTAAAATACACTAACGTTAATTTTATATTTACTTGATAAGTAATCCTATTGTGTTTGGTTAAGTCCGAACCTTTTTATCAAGTAAACATACTTCGTCGTTGTACTGTCTCGATCTCGTATCCATAGACAATCACACGAAGTGTGAACCGATTTGTTGTATTGTCTCGACTCAGTCCATAGACAATCACTTTAGGAGAAAGGACTTATATGTGGTGAAGTTTTAGATTGAGGTATATTTGGGTACCCTCATCTTTTCACATTTAATATTCACCGTTAGATGAAAACCTGATTAGACTCAAGCTAATATCTTTCAACCGTTAGATCGAACTTAGCTTGTTACACACAAATGAAAAGTGACTTCATTTAGATATGGGTAACCGTACCTAAACGTGTACACCTTGTTGGCTCAACAATAGTTAACCGAAGTTAGCCATATGAACACTTTCATATCAACCTGATTCATCTTTACCATAACTAGTTCAAATGACTCAAATGAAACTAGTTCTAGAGTTGTTCAATTGTTTATATTCTCATAGAAGTATCCAAGACACAATTGAAGCAAAATCATTTTTGATTCACTCGAATCAATTCATGAACATTATAGCCAAGGTTTGCAAAAGATTTCATTCCTTAATTTATAAATATATTAGTTCATGAACAAACCGATTTTAGAACATAACCTACTCAAGTATGCAAACGGGTACACATACCAAAGTGGTCGGACTAAGTTTGGGTTCGCCTGTACGCGAACGTGTACGCATACCACCAAACTCAGTTGAACTCCGGAACTTGGACTTACGCCAGTACGCAAACGGGTGCGCATACTTAGTTCCCGGACTTTCATTAACCAACCAGTACGCGTACCCGTGGTTCCCGGACTTGGAATAAATTGCAACGGTTAGCATACAAGTACACATATTGTGATATATCCAATCATTGTTAACTTGTTCTAAACTCTCATTTCAATCATTGAAACATTCTTTGAAGACGGGAATAGTTGTCTCACACAAACCATTAGCTTCGAAGCTATTTTCAAGTGATCGAATGATCAATACGAAACATTCCGAGTCTACATCAAATGACTGTCTCACACAAATCATGTAAGATGTTACCAGGCGATTTTCACATGATCATCTTTTGAATTTCGTCAAGAATATAAGATGAACTTGGTTAAAGCGAAAGCTTACCAACACATATTTCTAGAAATATGTAAGCGAGTTATACTCAGCTCGAAATATCAAATGTGTATAATCGAAGTCTATATAGCTAAACGACTTTTGTCCCAAATAGGAGATAGAGTAGATAGACTTTTGAGTGATAGATGAGTTCAAGTCTCCACATACCTTTTGTTGGTGAAGTTCCACAAGCTCAGTAGTTCTTCGTCTTCAATCGATGAACGTCGTGAAGTCTAAGCTAAACTACACTTTCTATCCTAATCCGAGACTTAGATATAAGTAGACTAGAAATCAAGACTTATAGTTTTGGCAACTAAACTTGACAAACAAGCTTGAGATAGCAACGCCTACGAGTTCGACCGAGCAGTGCTCTAACAATCTCCCCCTTTGTCGATTTTAGTGACAAAACTATCGATACATATGGATTATAAAATAAATAAACTTTGTATCTTCTCATCCAAATGCTTGATCTCCTTGGTTCTTCAACATTACTCGAAATTTTTGTCACTTCCAAGTACTCCAATTATTTTGAACGTATTCAACTCAGCATCAGTGTTGTTGAAGATCCGTAGCCATAACAATGAGAAAACAGTAGCTCTCAATCATTGTTATACAGTGTCATAGTATTATTACGCAGCATCAAAGTCAAATTGTATCACAACTTTGACAACAATACTATGGTGATATGTACCACTCCCCCTTCATCAATACTTCATCTCACAATGAAAACCACTCCCCCTTACATAATGATCCGTAAATCATATCTATTTGTAGTGTGAACTACACATTAATTCTCCCCCTTTTGTCAATATATAATAGCAAAAGTACGAAAACTAGTGGGATCACAATGAAATTCTCATAGAGACACTTCATGACTAAAAGAGAATATATCAACTTTGTTTCGATGATTCACATAGTCGAAACTTAGTGTATTCATCAAGGAGTTTATAAAGATACAAGAAAACTCCTTCAATATTCCACAGCTGCACTCCCCACAAAGATTTGGCAATTAAGCACAAGTTCAATTAAGAACTCTCCCCCATAAAATGTCATTCCCGAGAGAACAACAAGAGCGACCTTACTTTTAAAAGAAAAGAAGGATTTCTTTGGACATTAAAAAATTACATGAAACATGAATTTGCATCCAGAAAACTCAATTAAATTAACCACAAGAGAACCCATGATTAATTTAATCGGAAATGCTCAACAAAAGCGAACTTACGGAGCCGCATAGTACTTACACATAGAAGTGGATCAGGGAAAGATCAATACTGTGGAATATTCAAAGATTCATTCTATTTTCATTAATATTTGCATAATGATATAATAGACTTAATCTTTGTTATCAAATGTGCATTCTATCTTCCATCAATATTTGCATAATGACATATAATAGACTTAACTTTTAACATATATGGGACAATCATAGTTCACGGACGCAAACACACATATCCCATACATTATTTGCAATATATAAAACCAATAAAGATTAATACTGCAAAATCATCTTCCAAATCAATTTTAGAATTTAAATAAATAAATCTAAAAACATTGCAAGATGAAAAACGTTGGCAATAGCTATGTGTACTCATAATAATTGCTATTCCAAACCCTAGTTACCCTTCTTAAAACACAAGAATAAATTCTCATAAGAAGTTTCCTAGACATTAAAACCTTTGAAGAATTCTTTATCGTCCCCGAACTCCTTGTCGTGAACAACCATTGGAACATAAGGTTCATGAAGAAAGGAGTCAATTTCAACAAACCTCCTTGAATGTTGTCGTACCAAGGCCTTCTGAATTTTAAGAGTCCTAAAAATAAAAGCCTTTATTTGGTGCATCTCCTTTCTTATTTCCTTCAACTCTTCAAGAACACCAGTAAATTTCTGAAGATTTGAAGGGACAACTCTTGGTTTCCTCACATTCCTTCGTTTTCTTTTCAAGGAAGAGGATACAGGAGATTTATCTTTTTCCTTCATGATTGATGGCTTAACCATCATATTAACCTCTTTTCCATCAGAAGTCATAGTGCTTGGAGTCTCCATACGAATATAGGTTTGTGAAAGAAATTCTCAAGGCAGGCTCTACAAGCAAACTTGTGATAAAAAGAGTTTTTAAGGAAGGGAAAAAAAGAATGTTGGGTTACGAAATCTATATACAGAGTAGGATTCACGTACGACCAATTCATAGCCCTAAAGAAGGTAGAATTGTCGATTTTAACCCCTTTTAAATGAAAAAGGAAATTCTTTTCAATACCAATTTATGATATGAAAAGATCAACAGAATTACAAAACAACTAACCAAAAAGAAAAAAATCTTTTCCTAAAGCCCAACCTCTTGTCTCTTTAAAGTCATCCACATGAGACAAGATGCACTTTCAACACAATTAAGTTGTGTTGGGGTGAACAATAATTTGTCCACCATATACTTCTTGCACATAATTCTTAATACCCTTTTCCACAGAATGTTTAGACCTTGTTCTTTTCCGGAGAGGTCTAATTAGTTCTTTAGAAATTAACTTTTTCGGAGAGGAATTGAGTTTTTTACTTACCTCAGGTGAATTAGGCTTCTGAACAAGTTTGAGCTTGTTTGCTAATCGTTTTGCTCTCCGTTGAAGTTTATTTACATATCTTATTTATGTTTGTACTTGTAACACTTAGAGAGTTCATGATCCACAAAAGTACAATAAGAACATGTCAATGTGGAGGACGGTTCAGATACCGTGGCTGAGCAGGATGCTAGACAAAATATGGTACCTGAAATATTAGAAAAAGAATTTCCAGTAGGCAGAGAGAAATTCATTTTATCCTCCAAAATAGTTGAAGAAGTTTCTCCAAGAAAAATATCAAATTGATGTGAGTATTGCTACAATTATCAAAATCAATATTTTCAGAAAGGAGCGCAACACTTGATTTTTCATCTTCATTTGAATCATATTGATCAGACATTTCATCAAGAGTTGCAACAAGACCTTTGTTCCCAGTGTAATTTCTACGATTTGGACACTCATTTGCAAAATGACCAAAACCTTTACACTTGAAGCACCGAGGCATATCCTTATCATCAGTATCGACTGTATCCCTGTTTTTAGGAGGAGCACGGTCGTGAGGTTTAACTGATGATCTAGGCTTATCTCTGATAAACCGTTTACTTCTCTTCAAAGAAGATCTCTAAACTGTCTTGTGATCAGAGAGAATGAGTTTTCGAGATCTTCATCTGACGAATCAGACTCAACAAGATCATCTACAGAGTTGCCAACACATTTACTTTTGTCATGTAATTTTGTGTTCTTTTGTGCTTTGAAAGCAATATCCCTTCCAGATTTGGATATATGCTCATGATCAAAGATCTTTAACTTTCCAACCAAAGTATTACTAGATAGAGTATTGAGGTTATTTCCTTCAACGATGGCATGTTTCTTAGAATCGTATTTGGCTGGCAATGATCTGAGAATTTTCATCACAATGTCCTTTTCAGGAATAGTCTTACCCAACGCAAAAGATTCATTAACAATTTCAGACACTTTGTGATTAAACTCATCAAATGAATCTTCATCAGCCATGCGAAGGTTTTCCCAATCATAATTTAGGTTTTGAAGCCTAGCTTCCTTTTCAGAGGTATTCCCTTCGAATACAGTTTCTAAGATATCACGGCATCTTTAGACCGAGTGCACGTAGTCACATGGTGCTGAAGATCTGGGGTAATGGCGTGAATGATAGCATTTAAACCGTTAGAATTTTGTTTACAGCGAGAATCTTGTTTGGTTCGTATCTACCAATATCCTTTGCAATGGAGAAACCGTCTACTGTAACCATTGGAGGATCATAGCCATTAACAACATATACCCATGATTAAAAATCACACGCTTGAAGAAAGGCACGCATAGCAATTTTCCATCATAAGTAATTTGAGCCATCGAAGACTCGTGGTATGTTTACTGAGATAGCACTTATGTCCATAGAGTCGGATCACTACAAACACAGACTTATAAGGTCTTAAACGTGTTTGCCCGCTCTGATACCAATTGAAAATGCGGGGGTCTAACAACCTCACCCAATATTTCGTTTAGCAATCTGTATGGACAAACTCAAATATAATTCCAAGAGAATGAACTAGACAGACAGACTCAATCAATGGAAATATATCCAAGAGTTGTATCTCTGTTTCACATTGTAATCAGTAAATCAAACAAATAGAAATCCACGAACCTGATTATTATGTGAAACAACTTGAACGGTACCAAAGACCAATGTTCAAGTGTCAATCAATTTATATCAACAACCAAAGGTTGGATTATCTAATTGATTGAACTACGCACAACCTGTGATATTTCAATTATATAGAAAATATAATGCGGAAAAGAAATAACACAGACACCAGAAATTTTGTTAACGAGGAAACCGCAAATGCAGAAAAACCCCAGGACCTAGTTCAGATTTGAACACCACACTGTATTAAGCCATAACAGACACTATCCTACTCCAAGTTAACTTCGGAATGGAATGTAGTTGAGACCTAACCAATCTCACACTGACCAAGGTAAGGTCGCGTTCCTTACGCCTCTGAATCCCAGCAGGACTCTACGCACTTGATTCCCTTAGCTGATCTCACCCACAACTAAGAGTTTCTACGAACCAAAGTCGAAGACTTGATAAACCAATCTGTCTCACACAGAAAAGTCTATTGAATAGATAAATCTGTGTCCCACAAAAATAACTAATTAAGGGTTTTGTTCCGTCTTTTGACAAATCAAGGTGAACATGAACCAATTGATATACCGGACTTATATTCCCAAAGAACAGCCTAGTAATATCAATCACCTCACAATAATCTTAATCGTATGGTAGCGAAACAAGATATTGTGGAATCACAAACGATGAGACGAAGATGTTTGTGACTACTTTTTATCTTGCCTATCGGAGATCAAATATCGAGTTACATTTAAAGAAGATAGTACTCAATCACGATATAAAAGCAAGATCAGATCACGCAACTACAGAAAATAGTTGGATCTGGCTTCACAATCCCAATAAAGTCTTTAAGTCGTTAACCTACAGGGTTTTGGAAAAACCTAAGGTTAAAGGAGAACCGACTCTAGTCGCAACTAGTATCACACATGAGGTGTGGGCACTAGGTTTCCCAGTTGCTAGAGTTCTCCCTTATATAGTCTTCAAATCAAGGTTTGCAATCAATGTTACCTTGGTAACAAAGCATTCAATATTCACCGTTAGATTAAAACCTGATTAGACTCACGCTAATATCTTTCAACCGTTAGATCAAACTTAGCTTGTTACACACAAATCAAAAGTGGCTTCATTTAGATATGGGTAACCGTACCTAAATGTGTACACCTTGTTGGCTCAACAATAGTTAACCGAAGTTAGACATATGAACACTTTCATATCAACCTTATTCATTTTAACCATAACTAGTTCAAATGACTCAAATGAAACTAGTTCTTGAGTTGTTCAATTGTTTATATTCTCATAGAAGTATACAAGACACAATTGAAGCAAAATCGATTTTGATTCACTCGAATCAATTCATGAACATTATAGCCACGGTTTGCAAAAGATTGCATTCCTTAATTTATAAATGTATTAGTTCATGAACAAACCGATTTTAGAACATAAGTATGCAAATTGTACGCATACCTAAGTGGCCGGACTAAGTTTGGGTTCGCCAGTACGCGAACGGGTACGCATACCACCAAACTCAGTTGAACTCCGGAACTTGGACTTACGCTAGTACGCGAACGGGTGCGCATACTTAGTTTTCGGACTTTCATTAACCAACCAGTACGTGTACGTGTACGCATACCATGGTTCCCGGACTTGGAATAACTTGCAACAGTTAGCATACAAGTACGCATATTATTGTTTGTACCGTGTATACAATACACGGGAGGCACGCAAATCAATACAAGAAGGCATGCAGGGCAAGTAAATAGGCATGCATGGAATTTTCATGCAGAATTAACTACACATCAATTGCTCAATTCATGCAAGGCAGTTTCATGCAAACTTAATTCCAGGAGGCATGCAAGGGCATGCGGATTAATTCCAGGAGGCATGCACAGGAGTTATGCATGGCGGATTAATGCAGGAGGCATGCATGGAAATTTAATTCAATTTATGTTATTTCGCAATTAAGAGAGGAGATAATTCGCTGCTGTATAAATAAGGGGAATTATAACCCATAAGGAAAAGGAAAAGAGAGAAAAAAGATACTGTAATTTTATTATCAATAAAACACTACTCCCCAAGGGGATTCACCCGTGGATGTAGGCAAACCATGCCGAACCACGTAAAACCTGTGTCTATTTTATTTGTTCTTCAATTCGTCTTCTAGCCCTAAATACACACCAAATCATCAATTACATCGTGTTTCGTGCCTAGAATTTATTTTGGGTACAAACAATTGTGTTATATATCCAATCATCGTACATCAAATGAGGAATAACCTTGAAGGGAAAAAAAATAACATAAAGAATAAAGGGAAAATGACATTGGTATTCCACCCTTAGTCGTAACCCATGAAATTATCTTTCGGCATCTTGTAACATTCATTGTGCTCAAATTCTTTGTAATATAGACTTGAATACCAATGAAGACAAAGGTTTCTCTGAAAAGAACGAATGAAAAATAAGTTAACATTAATCATTGTTGATTTGGGTTAGAGTTAGGAGGCACTTACTCGTCGTTCGATCGTCCATCAAGGAAAAGCTCTCTTAGCAAAGGCTTTTTCTTCCTGCAATTTGTCACACTCTTCGTCGATCACATTTTTTCTTATCCTAATGTCATTGGACGATCTTCTAATATGATTATTGTCTAACGCCACAAATACGGTTCCACATTTGATCTTCGGATTCCCTCATGTGCAGCAAGTGAGTTATATCGTGTATTGTTATCACAACCCACGCTCTAAAAATAACAGTATCTCTTCTTTATACCAAGCAATAACCATTTGATAGTGATGGGTTAATGGTGTTTGAAAGTTACAGGTGAGAATGAGACTGAAATTGAAAGGGATAGGTCTCCTTTTCTAGCCTTCAATGCCCAGCGGCTAGTTTTTTAAACCAAAAAACAGTAAAGTGAACTGCCGGCGTAGTGTTTAGGTTTCTGACAATGCCGATAACTTGTATCGGCGTAGTGTTTATGTTTCTGACGATGCCAGGAATAAGCGGAAAGTGTAATGATTTTTTGTATAAAATGAATATAATACCGACATAGTTGTCGGGAAAAAACCAATGCCGGTACCTTTCCGGCATTGACTTTAAATTTGTTATCAATGCCGGCTGCGATGTACTGAAATATAACGATCATTATATTTAAACCGACAGAGTAACAACAATGGCGGCTTAATAAAGTGGAAAAAGAGTCGTTGGGTCCTCATCTATTTATATTAATAGAGTTACCCATTGTACTTCTTACCTCAAAAAAAAAAATTGTAAGCTCCACCCCCTATTCTCTAATGGAAAATCCATCACTAACTAACGAGTTCTTTATTGCCATGGAAAAAGAAAAACTTAAAATGAATAAATTATCCACTCCAATAGGAAATCTATTATCATCTACCACCAACTCAATTGCCCTTATACAAGAAAAACTTAGAAGGAAGAAAGAAACCACCAAGTCAATTGCCGCAATGGAAGAAGAGATACTTAAAAGGAATAGAGAAGAAGAAGAGGCAGCAAAATATACGAACATGTAAGACAAGCGAAAATATAAGTGGATGTTGATGAAGAAACCGAATGGATTAAAAATTCCTACATAGTGTGGGATCTCCCGGAAGAATACCGCCCTTTAATCCTTTTTTGGAATCTTGTTATTAGTGGTCCTTATACGCCAAATTTTGTTGACCGTAAGTGCAAGAAACGTAAAATGGATTATGGGTGTGAGTTTGTAGCGAATCGAACCACTGCCCTCAGAAAATTATGTCACAAATACAACGAGTTTCTTGCGAAATATAGAGGGAATAGGTTTGCAGAGCAGGCATCATATACAAAGTGGAGAGGACAGCCTTTTAGGCATTTCAAAACGGCTTTGTTTATTTAATACCATTCCAAGAAATGATGTTAGTTGCAAATTAGCTTAAGAGCTTTCATTTTATGTGTTTAATCTTTTAAAGTTTCTTTCATTTTGCGATTAATATGAAAGTTAATACTATTATTGGGGGAAAATTCCGGAATCATATGTTTAAAATTTCTGTCTGGGTTAGTTTGCGTTATAGGTGTATTTAAACAACTTCCGGCATGGTTTGTTAACCCCCGACAATGCCGGCATTTTGTACATTAATTCGTATGAATCATCATACTGCCGGCATGGAATTTGAAAAAATTTAAATGCCGGAATCATGACTATTTGTTTCCTTAAAACTGAAAAGAAAAACTCTTCAAATTACCATCGCACCCCTTCAAAACATATAAAAATTATAACCTAATTATATTCGTATCCCCCATTCTCTATATCTTCTCTTACTTTTCTCTTCTCTTCTCTACCAAAACCATCCAAGTCTCTTAAATTACCCCTTCACTTATCTACCAAAACCATTTCATTCAACTATTCAACTCCAAAAAAAGAATGGGTCTCCACAAACCAACTGAAAAACAACAAGCTGGTCCTAAAGAAGCAGAGGAGGATCAAAGAATATCAAAATAAAAATCAGAATCGCAATAATTACACGATGATAAGATACATGAAATTGCCATTGAACAAGAAGAGGAAGAGGAAAGAGAAAATTTGAGTAGGTAAGTCACACTTATATTGAATAATGTTCATATTGAATTTAAGCATGTTTAGGGTTTATAGGGATCTATAATATTCTAGGAACTATAAATTGAATTGTAACTGAAAAATTGCAGTTACAATTCTATCTCGGCTGGAATTCAATTTGAATATCGTGCCGGATTAGATGTCTTGTTTCCCCTTTTTATTGCATGCATATATCGGCATAGAATTTAGTATGCATTCCATGCCGATAATCCTTAGCCGGCGTGCTAGAATACTTCAATTCCATACGGAAATCAGTTACGATTTTATTGAAATCTCTGTAGACAATTTGATAGTTGCCTTTATTGTCGATATTTAGATTTCTGTGTCGGGTTCTCTACCGGTATTGCTGTAAAGTTTAGATACTACGTCGGATCAAAGTATGTAAGCGGGCATACATTTTCTTTAACGGCATGGTATAGATTTGTGGGTTCAAACAAAGCATGACAAGATTTCTGCACATTGCAACATATATGATATGTACGAAGGAAATTTTGCGCATCCGGGAAAACATCGGATATTGCATTCATTAATGAGTCATCGTTATCGGTTATGATGACCCTCAAAAGATGATTTTCCCGGAAGAGTAATTTCAATTGTCGTAATGCCCAATTATAATTACAATCCAACTCGTCTCGCATTAAACACCAAGCCAATGTGAATTATACCTTGTTCGATGTTTGTCCCACGATGTTGAACAATGGCATATGGTATTTGTTTGTCTTGTAGGTGCAATACATCAAAAGAACACCAAAGCATGTATGAGCCAATTTTGCAATCAAGGGATGCGCAAGAAATATTTAAAAATGCTTGTTGTTCGGCCCTCTTTTAATGATGCGCGTGTAGTTGTGATGAAAGGCTAGCTTCTCAAATTCTTGCATAACCGTCCTACCTTGCCATTACACCCTTCCAATACTTGCTTGTGCACTATAAATTGTACGCAGGGAAGAAACATTCGTCTCATCCTTTGCATTGAAGCTATTGAGAATTTGTCTTGGTTTAAGACATGCTTTGGTCCATCTCTTTACATCCTCCATTTCATGAGGTTTTAGCTTCGCAATTAGGGAGTGATCGACCAACAAAAGTTTTCGGATCCTCGTGGTTATGGCGGCCGAACCACACCGTACATTCTAATGCACCTCATCTAAAATTGAATACAAGCTTAAAGGGGAAATTATCCTTCCTCGTACGAGTCTTGTATACCCTATTAGTCTTCTTTGGATATAAATAACCCTTTTTGTTGTGGCGATTCTTCTCCTTGTACGACCCACTTCTCTCGCAAGCCATATCAAAACGAATATTTGAACCTTCGGTATTCCTCATTATCACACACATATTTTTACGAGTCGTCTCTTTAGCCCAATCAATTACTTCATGTTTAGTTTTTATTCCCTACATAAGGACATCCACGAGAGATTATAAGGTTTATTATAAGCAATCCCTAAGTAAAGTTCAAAATACTAGGTGAAAAGTATTCTTTGGTAACATACCGGAGGAATGTTATAGTATTCCAACGTATCCCAACAAAGCGGTCTTGCATTTGTTGGATCATTATATGTCACAATTTAAGAAACGAATGAGAAGAAAATTAAATTAGTTCAAAAAAAAAAAAAAAAAACTATGCCGGACTACAGTTCCTGCATGATCGACATTATTACCGGCATTGCCAACATATTATCGAAATGAACCGACAATCATGACCAAATTTGAAACGATATCGGCATAATAATTTCATTAGCAATCAACGCCAGAACCAAAGTTGTCGGCACTCCTTTTAAATAAAGATCAATGTCGGTGCCAGGTGCCGGCATTCTCGATTAATAACCAACCACTCTGATATTTCACATTGGAAGTCATTGATTCATGTATGTTTTTTTAAGTTACCGGCATAGTAAGTTTATTATTAGATCATGCCGGTAAAATATTCCACTGAATATTTTATGGTAGGTAAAAATTAAATTTTCTACCAACATAGATTTTTTATTTTTAGACAATACCGATATGAAATTTAAATTGGGAGATATATTTAGCCGCCATGGCTTTAGTATGAATACCATGTCGGTATAGATGTTGCCGGCATTGTATTCATACTACCGCTGAAAAAGGAGGGTATAACAACCACACCCAATAATTCTTTCGGCAATCTGTATGGACTAAGCTCCAATATAATTCCGAGAGCACCAACTTAAAAGTGAGACTCAATCAAGAAATCTATCAAAGAGCTTTATCTTTTTTTCTCAATACAATCAGCAAATCGAACATATAGAAATCCGTGAGCCTGATTGATATGAGAAAGAACTTGGACGGTACCAAATACTAATGCCCAAGTGTCAATCAAGTTATATCCAACAAACAAGGTTGGATTTATCAACTGTGATTGAACTACGCACAACCTGTGATATTTCAGTTATATAAACAAATATAACGCGGAAAAGGAATAACACAGACACCAGAAATTTTGTTAACGAGGAAATCGCAAATGCAGAAAAACCCCGGGATCTAGTCCAGCTTTGAACACCACATTGTATTAAGCCGCTACAGCACTAGCCTACTACAAGTTAACTTCGGACTGGAATGTTGTTGAGCCCTAACCAAGTCTCACATCGATTAAGTTTCAGTCGCGTTCCTTACGCCTCTAGAACCACGTCGGATTCTGCGCACTTGATTCCCTTAGCTGATCTCACCCACAACTAAGAGTTGCTACGACCCAAAGTCGAAGACTTATAAACAAATCTGTCTCCCACAGATATATCTATCATTTATTATTTTTGTTCCGTCTTTTGATACAAAGATCAAGGTGAACAGGAACCACCCCGGACTTATACTCCTGAAGAGCAGCCTAGAAATATCAGTCATCTCACAATAACCCAACTGATTAACAGAAAAAGTTATTGCGGAATCACAAGAGTCTGAGACGAAGAACTGTTGTGATTAATTTTTATATCTTACCTATCGGAGATAAATCTCGAGTAAATCTTAGAGAAGATAAAACTCAATACGATGGAACAAGTAAGATCAGAATACGTAACTACAAGAAAAAATAGTTGGATCTGGCTTCACGAATCCCAAATGAAGTCTTCAAGTCGTTAACCTAATAATGGTTTTGGAAAAACCTAGGTTAAAGGAGAATCGACCCTAGTTTGCAACTAGGAAACAAGAAAGTGTCGGTATTAGGTTTTCCAGTTTCTAGAGTTGTCCCTTATATAGCGTTTCAAATCAGGGTTGCTTACAATCAAAGCTAAGATAGCTTAGTAACAAAGCATTCAATATTCACCGTTAGATGAACTCCTGATTTCAGATTCAAGCTAAGTCTGCTTAGAAATTAAGCAATCAATCTCCATCGTTAGATGGTCTTAGCTTGTTACACACAAATGAAATATACTTATATTTAAATATGGGTAACTGTACCTAAACGTGTATATTGGGTTGGCGAACAGCAGCTCCGGACCTTGGCCTAGTTAAGCTGTTCGCAAACCCAGTTCGCAAACAATTGTTCCAGACCCAACTCAGGTAAACCCGTTCGCATACTAGGTACGCAAACAAGAGTTCCGGACCTTCTCAGGTAAATCCGTTCTCATACTAGGTACGTAAACAAGAGTTCCGGACCTCAATCATCCCAATACAGTTCGCATACTGGATATGCATACCGTGTTGTATCCAGACATGGGTAATCGTTCTAAACTCTCATTTCAATCATTGAAACATCCTTAGAAGACGACAATGGTAATATCACACATACGAAACTTCCCGAGCTAACATCAAATAATTGTTTCACACAAATCATATAAGATGTTCAAGGTAATTTTCACATGATCATCTTTTTGACTTAATATTTAGTTTCCAACAAATAAATTGTTTTCCAACTAAACTCGTCAAGAATACAATGAACATAGCTAAAGAAAAAAACTTCCAACACGTATTTCTAGAAATAGATAAGCGAGATAAACTTGGCTCGAAATATCAAATGCGTATAATGTAAAAGTTTATATAGCTATACGACTTAGTCTCATTAGAAGATAGAATAGAATAGAATTCTGAGTGATAGATAAGTTTTAGTCTCCACATACCTTTTGTTGATGAAGTTCCTCCAAGCTCCTCAATAGATCTTATTCTTCAATGGTAAACGCCGTGAAGTCTAAAGCTCAACTACACATTCTATCTTAATCCGAGACATAGCTATAAGTAGACTAGAAATCAAGTATAAAGTTTTGATCAACTAAACTTGACAAAAAAGCTTGAGATAGCAATGCTTGCGAGTTTGACGGAGCAGTGCTCTAACAACCGCCATGTCGGCACTCAGTGGCGGAGCCACCGTGAAGCAAGGGTCTGCAGTTGCGACCCCTTGCTTCAAAAATCTCCACTAAGATCGCTTAGTTATCCAACGTGAAGCCCAATTCAGCCGAACTACATCCCCTTATCAGCAAGATCCAATCTTCATGTAGGATTTTCTTTAAGTGTTTTTAATAACCAAAAACATAGATTTCTTAATTACCTCAACATACATACATCTGTAGAATCCAACATCAAAGTTTAAAAGTAAAAAAAAAAAAACTTTCCTGAACTACTTGTGATCACCCCCTTTTTAGGTAATGTTTTTGTACAAGAATCTATATGCAAATTGTTAGTAATTCTTGAAATACTTTCGTGAACAACTAGTTTTTTAACGATTGGAAAGGTCAGTTGCCAACATTGGAGAAGGCATTGAAATTGTTGAATCCGAGTGTTAAAAGTTTCAGATTTTATTTGCCACCCCTATCTTGAAATCCTGGATTCGCCGCTGCCGGCACTGAGCTTTTTCAGATGTAAAAATGGAGAAATCAAAGAGAAATAAGTCGAATTTCAACACTTTAGCACCTGTACCTGAGTATTGTGATTGATTGTATGTTGAGCTTGTTTACTTTCTTGGGTTGGTTCTTCACGTAAATCCCCATGCTCATAAAAATCATGATTCAAGGGTGTTGGTTCCACAAATAATTGCAATTGTGAATCGTTATCATTTGCCCAAGATTCAAGATGGACTCCTTGTTGTAGTTGAGCTAAAGATTCAGCAGCACTTATCTTTTCACTATCATCCACCATTTTCACCCAAAACCTTTCTCTCAAAATTTTCCCCCCTTCTACTCTCACCTCACCCAAATCATAATACACTAATCATTTCTCAAAAAATCTAATTTTAGTTAACGAGTAAACCTGATTAGTGAGGGGTAGATTATGAATTAGTTAAACTACATGGATAAGGGGTGACTCTAGTTTACTATTTAAATCTCGTTTTTGTCTTTTTTCCTATATCCCCCAGTTGTGCATTCTTATTTAACTCTTAGATGAGGAAATATTGTTCTTTTTTTTTTTTTTGGTAAACAGCAACTTTATATACAAACTAAATGGCTCTGACAAAACGGGGCAAAGTCGTCCCCATATGATCGTTACAGAGAGCTTCCAAAATACAAGGATGTGGATGAAGAATCCACTCTTGAAAAACATAAGGAACCAAGGCTTTCTTAGACAAAACATCAGCCACCATGTTTTCCTCACGAGGGTTGTACACAAAAATAACTTCTTGAAAGGACTTAACAAGGTGCAGAATGTTAAGTTGCAGACCTCTCAAGTACCAAGGAGGAGAAACTTCATATTTACAAAAAGAAATAGTAGAAGTCGAGTCACTTTCCACCACAAAATGCGTAATACTCAGTTTTAAAGCAAGAAGAAGTCTATTACGAATAGCCCAAATCTCAAGAGTAGTAGCAGAATTCAACCATAAGTGATGAACAAAAGCAGCAACAAAAAGACCAGCACTATCACGAATTACACCTCCAGCACCTGCAAAAGAAGAGGTTAATGTAGAGGCCCCATCATAATTAAGCTTATGAAAAGGAAAAGAATGAGGTTTCCAATGAAGGAAAACAACTTCCTTTCTCAAGTTCAGATTTTTCTTTGGAAGTTCAAAAATAACCCAATGTTCATGAGCTTGAGAATAAGCCAAAGAAATGACCCGATTAGCATCAAAAGGTTGATGTTGAAAAAATAATTTATTTCTAGCAATCCAGATATTCTAAAGAATATAAGGATAGAAAATAGACCAAGGAAAATCATCAATAGTGAAAGAGCAAGCAGCAGTAGAAACTAAACCAACAAGAGAAATATGCAGTAAGGGTAAATTTATATTCCAAGAACCCTGAAGTTTCATCCAAACATGAGTTGTCAAAGGACAGTGAACAAACAGATGATTCAAAGTCTCATCATGCAAATGACAAAGAGGGCATTCAGGGTTTATATCTAAACCAGCGTGTGATAAGTAAGCTCTAACTGAGAGCTTTTTATGTGATAACAGCCATAAAAACTGTTTTTGAGAACAAGGAAAATTCCATATTTTTCTCCATAAAGGATCAAACAAAGAAATACTATCATTAAGATGAGAATAAACAGATTTAACAGTTGGTAAACCTGTTTTACAAGCATGCCAAACCATTCTATCAGGGATTGAGAGACAAGTTATCACATGAATAGATTTGATAAGAGATAAAATATAAGAAGGAAGAATGCCAGCAACACAAGACAGGTCACATTGCCCAGTTCTTAGATTAATAAGGTCTGCAACTTTCAAATTAGAATCAAAGGGAGAATCCAGGCCAAGAATGAAGCTAAAGGAAAATCTTTAACCCCAGATATCATGCCAGAAACTCACAGTTAAACCATTACCAATTTCCTAACGAATTCCTTCCTTGAGAATATCCCTACCCTTCAAAATAATAGACCAGAAAAAGGAATGTCTACCCTTGGAAACAACATACCAGAAAGAACAAGAGTGAAAGTACGTAACTCTAAGTAAAAGACCCAAAGGAGAATCCAGATTGGACTGAATTCTCCAAGCCAATTTTACTATGAAAGCTAAATTATTAGAAGACAAATTACAAATACCTAAACCACCAAAAAAAGAATGATTGCAAAGAGTATTCCAAGCAACATAATGTATTTTTTGGCGCCCATTAATGTCTTCCCAAAGAAAGTCTCTACGTAACTTATCAATATCCATAGTAACTCCCACCGGTAATTTAATAGTAGAAATTAAATGATCGGCAATAGGATCAATGGAAGCCTTAACCAAAGTATTGCGACTCGCAAAATTTAAAGACCTCTTTTTCCATCCTGAGAAACGTTGAGCAACTCTATCTAGTACATTCTTAAAGGTTTGAATGTTAGTTCTTGTCCAAAGACTAGGAGTAACTAAATACTTACCTAGATTAGGAGAGACCTTAACGTTCAAAATTTTTGCAAACTGTCTAGCATCATTAGGAAAGATATTGGAAGAGAAAATAAGACTAGACTTCTCGAAATTAATCTTTTGATCAGATCAAAAAAAAAAAAAAAAAAAAAAAAAAAAAAGAAACAAGAGCTTGCAGATTAACAAAATTAGTACGAGTAGCTTTTAGAAAGATGATATTATCATTAGCATAGAAGCTGTGAGTTATCATAAGAGCACCCCTACAAGCTTTAAAACCATAAAGAGTTTTTTTAGAAATAGCATCATCAATGAGTAAAGAAAGAAACTCTATACAAAGAATGAACAAATAAAGAGACAAAGGATCTCCCTGCCGAAGGCCATGTGAGGGTACAAAGGAGGAAGATGGAAAACCATTTACAAGGATTTGAAAGATGAAGTTGTAACACAAGACATAATCCAGTGAATAAACTTATTATGAAAACCAAAAGACTACAAAGCAAGAGCCAGAAAATCCCAACTAATCTTATCATAAGCCTTTTCAAAGTCTATTTTTAAGGCAAACCATCCTAGCTTACCTTTCTTATGTTTAAACGAATGAAAAATTTCATTAGTAATAAGAACAGAATCAAAGATAGATCTATTCTTAACAAAATCTGATTGAGAATTAGATATGAGAACAGTCAACAAAGGAGATAATCTGGCAGATAAAATCTTAGTAATTATCTTATAACAAAAATCACACAAGCTAATTGGACGGAAGTGCCGGGCAGAAGTAGGATTATCTAGCTTAGGAATTAAAGCCAAGAAAGTTTTTTTAAGAATACGAGGCATATGACCATCCCTAAAGAAAGACTTGACTAAATTTGTAACATCTGAACCTACAATATGCCAGTACTTAACAAAAAACTGACCCTGTAACCCATCAGGGCCAGGACACTTCAAGGGACCCATGGCATGAAGAGCAGTAGTAATCTCTAAATCAGTAATAGGAACAACAAGATCTGAATTAGAAGATTTTGAAACATGGGTTTTAACTAACGAGTTCAACACAGAAGAAGAGCAAGACGTAGAACTAGAAGAAGTAAACAAGTTCTTGAAAAAGTCCACAAGAACATCAAAAACCTCTTGTTGACCCGAAACCCAAGAACCATTAGCATGCTTAATAGATTGAATATGATTTCTATGTCTGTGAACAATAGTGGAAACATGAAAAAAGTGGGTATTCAAGTTACCAGCTTTGATCCATTTAACTCTAGATTTTTTATGCCAAAAAACCTCCTCAAGATGTAAAGCGTCCAAATATAACTTAAGGTAAGAGTCAACAGCATCCTTATTGAAAACAGAAGGCACGGCATCAAAATGTTGATGGGCAATAGCTAAATTGAATTTAGCAGTCTCAATGTTAACTCTAAGCTGACCAAATACAATTTTATTCCCCTTGACAGCATGTTTACATACGGAGCTGAACTTATCAAAAATAGTAGGATTAGCAATAGAAGCATACAGGGAAGACCGGTGGTGCAGCAAATTTGTATGAGTTGATAATTTTTATTCACATAACCTCCTCCTGTTGGGAAAGATCTAGTTTGGTTTTTAAAACCATATTCTAGACATTCTATACTTTTATATCTTAGGTGGCCTTTCACAAGATTAAAAACTATGAGGTTTTATCTATCGTGGCCTTTGGATTAGAAAGGAACCAAAGGATCACTAAAACAATGCAATTCTCAAGACCAAATTAGTCTTCTTGTAGTTGAGGATGTTAGAATGAGATGGGCTGCTTGAGCTTAAGGTTGATGATAACATAAAATAACGGTGGATTTATGAATAGATCAGATGTGATTAACACTGTGAAACAACATGTTCAAACCTAGGATCCTCAAGCCACATAGCTTCTAAACGAAAAGGTCTGGCAGTAAATTTTGGTTTTAAAGGATAAAAATCTATTAACAATGCTCTATGATCCAAATTAAAATAAGAAAGAGTAGATATCTGGACTGTAGGGAATTGTATCCGAAACAGACCATTCACTGCCACCATGTCTATTCTCTCTTTAATATTACATCTACCAACTTGATAGTTATTCCATGAAAATCTCGGAACAGAAGAAGCCAAGTCAATTAAACCACATTTATTGAAGACTGAAGTTAACTCCTGAGATTGAGAAATAGTCAAGGGATTTCCTCCAATCTTGTCACTGCTATGTAAAAAGGAGTTAAAGTCACCTACAACCATCCAACTACAACCAGGCAACGAAGAAGCAGCCTCAAGTTCAGCCCATAAACGTCGACGAATCACATGATTTGGACTCCCATAAATCGACGAAAACAGCCAAGACGTTGACAAAGGAGAATTGACCATAGAAACTATTGCATGTATAGACCAGCTAGAAGTTGAAGTGCAAGTAATATCTACAACAGCAGGATTCCAAAGCAACCATAACCCACCAGAGAAACCAACAGGATCTACAACAAAAGCTTTACTAAAACCTAATTTATTTACAATTTCAGTAGCTCTTACCTCAAAAGCCCTAGTCTCTACAATAGCTACAATAGTAGGCTTATGATCTCTAATAATATCTCTAGCTACTTGAACAAAAGAAGGTCTACAAGTACCACGGTATTCCAAAACAAAATCTTCATTTGAAAATTGGGTACAGGAAACAGATTGAGATAACAAGTATGAGTCAAATGATCCAATGACCTGTGATGAGTTAGGATCAATTTTTGTTCTTGAACCATTGGTGGGTCCTGAAAAAGAGGAAGAAGTCTTAATCGATAAAACATGTGGTCGAACATATCCAGATCCCACCGCACTATAATCTCATGTTGAAACAACATCATGTTATGAGGAATGTGAATCAGAGCTGGTGTTTCCACTAACAACGTGTTCGTTTCAAGGAATTGAATTCCTTGGAATCCAATTCCTAGGGAATGCACCCAATCCCTTGAACCGGGTAAATGAACTTTTTATGGAATTAAGAATTTTAATTCTTAGGAATCCAATTCCCTCCAAAATGATGGGGTAAAAACAAAGGTAATTGAATTACCTCAACCGAACATGAATTTTTCGGATTTAAATCGAATTTCTTAGAATCCAATTCCAAGAATTGGATTACCTCATAATTGAATTCCTAGCTTTCCAATTCTCCCAGCCGAACGAGGTGTAAAGGTGGGAGAAAAGTTTCCAAGATCTTGTTGTCTGGCCAAAGTCTTGAGTCCCATTTTGGGCTCGAATTCATCTCTAACAGGTTTACAGCAAGGAGTTCTTCCTGAGTAAGTTGAAGGGTAACTGACTGAAGTTCTACCATTGGGTCCAAAGGAATTAGGATTATATTTTCTAGCACTGCAGGAGGAACTTGGTGGAGAGAATCCCGAAGAAGACGACGATTGCGAAGAAACAAAATTTCCTCCCGTAATTGACGAAGCATTTCTAGTTAAACCCAAAAATAAACGATCAGCAGTCCAGCCCTCGATGTATTCGGCTCATTTTGTCCCCAAATGAAATATTGACCCCGGGTGAGATACCCGTACAGAAAATTTCATTGCAAAAATAAATATGAAAATGTCATTGCTGTAAGCCTCTACAAACTACGCTGTAAGCATAGATCCATAATGCACCTAATTAAAGTACTAGAAGCACAAGAGCTGCTCCTAGCTTCACTACTTCACAGAGCTTCTCTAACCAACACTAGATCTACACAACCTTAAACTGAGCAATTGGAATGCTCGACAAACTCCGCAGGTGCTTCAACTGTCCGTTTCGGTTTTCAGGAAACAGCACTATTCGTAACATGATTACAAGGATCTGTACCACAATAAACTAAAGCTCTGTGAAAATTTGCAGGATTACAAGGATCTGCAACAAAAATAAACTGAAGCTCGTGGCAATATATACAATAACTCGAAGATATACAGTTTTTTCCCCCCAATGGCAGTTCTAAAATTAACAGATTAGCGAACGCTTTTAAGTGTGCCAAAAAACTCAGACATTTACTGCCTCTTGGCCTCTTCAGTTAACCTACTCAGAGTGCAAACATATACAGAGAAGAAAGAGAAAAAAAAAATGAATTGCAGCAAAACGTCAAAATCTTGAGCCCAACAGACTTCTCTGTGAAACTATACACTTTGTACAACTCTGCTTATAATTCGATTAGCTGTTGAGCTTTGCTAAGAACTGACTGAGGTTGTACTCGTCTGTATACTGGGATTGATCCCAGAGCTCCTCTAATCCGCCAAGGATCGCCTTTAAACCCTTTCCAACACCAGCAGATTTTGCTTCTCCCTCGAAAGCGGCATCGGAATTCTTTGTAACAGCAGTGTTAGTCTACAGAATAAGAACAAATACCTCATTGTTATATATCTTAAACAAATATGTGAAACTGGTAATCTTTTCACCTTCAATGATTTCAAGGAGATGTACAACAAAAAATACCTTTTTGCCAGGCTGAGCAGGTGTGAATAGATCAAGCAACTGGTCAGTATTCATTGTTTTCATGCTGGTATTTTCTGCATTGATGACTGCATTAGCAACAGACACTTTGAACCTCTGGAGACTCATCACTTTCTCTTCCAAGGTTCCACGCATGATGAGGCGATGAACATTCACTACTTTGCGCTGACCTAACCTGTGAGCTCTGTCCATAGCCTGAAATTGCATCAATAATGAACGCGGTAAGTAAATTATCGCAGTACAACAAATTGATGACCAAAATCCTCTACTTGGATGGACATGGAGATGTATGTAACACATATTTCAACCTACGAGATATGACACTGATGACTCTAAACCAAAGAAATATAAGGTAGAATCCAGCATTTTGCAATCGTCACGAAATGGAACACAGGTCAAATTGGTAGAAAACAAAAGATTAAAGAAAATCTGCGAAAGCAATAACCATTTTGTAAATGAAAATGGTGGCAGCACTGGTAGGGTACTTGATGATTAGGAAGATTAACACAAATTTAGGGTACCTGGTGATCCCTCATCGGATTCCAATCGTGTTCCATGAAAACAAGTGTGTCAGCTGCTGTCAAATTTAAACCAAGCCCACCAACTGCAGAATTTTGACTCATCAGCAAACACAAAAAACTAACCAAGACAGTTCAGAAAAAATATTATTTATTCAAAATATAATCAAAATCTTACCATGCGTTGTAAGCAGGAGCACATCAATTGTTGGGTCTGAGTTGAAGGCCTTCACAATTTCGAAACGCTTTTCTGGTTCAACAGAGCCATCCAATCGCAAGTAAGTGACACTGTTTTCAAGTAAGATTTGGGATGTCAGACATATCTGGGACGATCGGAAAGTGTATGACAAAAGAAATATATAGCAACGTATGAATCTACAAAAAGACCATTTCCGGCACGCTATTGCGCTGCATCGGAGTAAGATAGAAACAGAAAATAATATTTAAGCATTGTGATGTTCACCTCTTCATATGAGTTCGAAACAAATCTCTTTCTATAATATCCAGCAAAGCCTGCGGAGATATAAAGAGTGGTTACTGTTTAGTGCTGCATGAGAACTCAAACAAACAGATGGGTACAAAAAAAAAAGGAAAAACAATGTTAATACTCTCAACCTTGTGTTGTGCAAATATCAGAACTCTGTGCTGGCCAACACCAAGAACATCTTCAGAACTTGAAGCATCCACCCCTACGCCACACTCTTCGAGTATTTCCTTGAGGGCAACTAATTTGGGAGAGTGGTGTAGTTCATGAAGATCCGAAATAACATCACTACTGCCAGGAATAAGTTTAGACAGAAGGCTCAAGACGGATTCCGGTAGCCTTTCACCAAGCACGAGCAATGGATGACTACAGAGCTTTAGCAGGTATTGAAGTGCCTATCATAGAAGCGGAAAATATGCACTTCAGTATGATAATAGATACTCAGGAGGAATGGAACAGCAGAGAGTGACATCAAACAGTACCTGGAATACATGTGAAGACGCTTTTGGTGAAGGACTATGCTCCTCTGCCACTTCAGTTGACCCGTTTACTTTTACTAAACTTGAGATGTTTTTTCTCACATCTGAGCCGGAGAACTGTTCGTAAAGTTCTAACTGAACAGGGCTCAAATCACAATATCTATCCTGAATAATTTTTGCTGGTAAATCAGACAAAACCTGATCTTTTGTTCGACGAAGAAGGAAGGGCATCACCTAAGGGGTTAAAAGAACTTCTTCAGTATGATATAAAAATATGTTACATTCTTCACAAGGAGTCCTAAATACTTAGGAAAAAAGTACCTGCTTGTGCAGTGCTTCCATTGCAAGTACCCCTGCTTCGGCATCCTTGGCAGAACATTTGGCATCCTTAGCAGCAAGCAGAGGCTTGCCGTAGGAGGCTTGGAACTGCAGAGATGGTACAAGTTCAGTTGTTGTAACAGAAAATAACAAAAGCGAGAAAATATAATGCATAAAACTCGAATTGTGCGACATACAACATTATCCATAACCCCTATGAAATCACATAAAAAGTTCCATTAATGGATGTTATCTCAGCTAACTAGTATCTCAATAACAGAGTCTATACACATAAAAAACTGCAAGAAAGAACCACATTTTGTCCATACTTCCACGAGACCCACACTGTATGAAAGTTACCTATGAGCTAATGTGCATTGTCCTACGACTAACTTACAGCCAAAAGATGGGTTCTTTTTTCATCTAGCTCTTCTATCTCTATGCTCAGTTTTCAGCCTGGCAAACTGTGTAAACAAGGACATGAGCATTCACCACACATGAGAGAGAAAGAAAATTATATTAGTATACTAAAAACTGAAACCCACCTGTCGCTCTGTTCCAAGAAATCCCGGCATTAGAAAATCAAAAAGAGACCACAGCTCCAAGACGTTGTTCTGCAACATATAAAAGTACAACACGGAGTCATTATAGCAACAAGAACAAAGCATTACAAACTTAGTTTGCTGCACTAAACTTGACAGGTAACTTGTAGCTAATAACAAACCTGTATAGGTGTTCCGCTCAGAATAAGACGGTGCTCAGCTTTCAATTGTTTTACTGCTCCAGTAATTTTTGACTTCGAGTTCTTGATGATATGTCCCTCATCTAAGATGCAGTAATTCCAAAGAACTTGTTCCAGATGGTCAATGTCCTTGCGGACCACATCATATGATGTTATTATGACATTATGCTTTTCAAAATGACTTCGAAGAGAACTGCGCTCCTGAATAGACCCAGCATATTGAAGAGTTTTTATAACGGTAGGGTCAATGAATTTCTCTATTTCATACGCCCAATGTCCAACCAATGTAGATGGACAAATAATTAAAGATAGAGGGTCCTGGACACTTTGCGAAGCACGACGCTCGGCGATGTCAGATGCGACAATTGCTGAAGCCTGGAGTGTTTTACCCAATCCCATATCATCACATAAGATTCCATGAAGCTTAAAGCGTCTTAAAAAAGCTAACCAGTTTATGCCCTCTTGCTGATACCTAGAAAGAGTTACGTTTGCATAAGATTCAAGCATTCAGCATTAAAGCAATAAACAGTGTTTACTTTTATAACCACAAAGACAAATGACAAGTATCCTTTACCCTACACAGTTTAATACAATAATCCCAATCATTAGTTATATGCCAACTACTTGCAATCCCAATTCACCCATATCAATAGAGCTAATGTACATGCTTTAAGAACAAATCCCAAGAGAGCTACCAAATAACCCTAGCTCGTACACTGTACACGTAATAACAATTAGCAGTTACAGATTAACTGATAACCAAAAAAGAATTAAAAAAAGATAAAAAGCACAGCAAACGCATAAACTATCAGATAGAGTGCACTAGAAACATAGCAGCAGAATTACCTCCTTAATGTGACTTTCAGTTCAGTGGAGAGCTTGTAATCATCAATGTGGGAGTTATCAAGTAACTGTTCTAGAAACATGGCATCTTCTGTATTTCCAGACACACCTTCGCTCAGCCCACTCGGTGGAGGGAGACCCCTAGCTAACGGAAGAAGAGGTACAAGAGCAGCAAAACTACGTGTGACACTTTGTCTTACAGCATGATCACAGTCACCCATACAACGCAGAAGAGGAACTACAAGTAAAGGAGAATAGGGAACCAGCTCCGTTCCCAATCCATTAACAAGCAAACGTAGAAGCATTGCAGCACCCCTTCTAGCATTGACGGATGATACATTCCCCAACATCGGTATAGCTTTCTCAATGACAACTACCATAACATTTGCTGTCATGCACTTAGCCATTGACGTTATACACCTAGATGCGGCTAATCTCACAGCAATATTGGAATGGCAAACACACAGAAGAAGGCATGGAAGAAGTCTAAGCAACTCAGGCTTTAATGCCTCGTCCACCAAAGGAGAAATGGAACGAACCACCTGTATAGAGAAGAAACCTTTAGAAAAACAAGGATTTCTTGATAAATGAAGTTCAAAGATGTAGTCATGGAATTGCTCATATACAAAGATTTCTCAGATATGCAACCCACTACGAATGTCTTACACTAAGGTAGCTCTGGGATTGACAAGAGTTTGAGGGAGGCTGAACTTCTCAACAAGATTAGTCGGTTTACAAGTATTATTGCACATATGAAGCCTCTTATACCGTGAATTACATAATCAACTGCAGATGAAGCAGCTAATTTTCTGCTAAAACACTTAACTAACTCAATCATGCAATGGCACTCCCATTAGGTATTTGACATTCAGAGTAAAACAGTCTACATCAATCATCAATCTGCAGACAAAGACAAACACTTGGCATCTAATACTTCTATAAATTAAAGAAAGATGTCGTTGAACCAACTACAAGAACTAAATATACAGAATATTAGCAAAAATTGAGGTTAAAAAAATGTCAAAACAGCTCGAGCCAATCATAAAAAACTACTTATGGGACAACATTTCCACGAAGAAAGAAGAGAACATAAAGAAATTGCAGAAACAACCAACCAACCTGGATGTTATTTATCAAGAGCTGCAGGGTTTCATCTTTTGTCGGAGTCCCAAGCTGATCATCTCCGAGCATTGGCCCTTCAGTGATCTCAGGCTTGAGAACCTCAGTTAGGCAATCCCATAACTTCGGAAGTTTATTAAATAAAGCTGCCCCAAACTTCTCACACAAATGCTTTAACGCAAGCTCAGACCCACGTCTGCTGATGAAGCCCTCGAGCCTCGACCGGTCCTCGGTACCAGCTAACAAATGAACCTTTGTCTTTTGATTAGCTCCACTCTTTCCAAAAACTAACAAGTCTTGATCCTCAATTATCTCCGCCGACTTCATAGTTGCAGCTTGAGGAGTCTCACAAGGATCCGTGCATGTCATGCTACAAAGGTTCTTAATTAACTTATCATTTGCTTTCACCTTTCTTGTTATACAGCAAGAAATCAGCTCAGCTAAAGCTTCAGCAGCCTTCTGTTGCAGTATTTCCTCCTTAAGAAACCAAGTTCACGGATGAAGTCAGAAAAAATAGAGTATTCTCCAAAAAATAATAGTAGTGCCATGCTCTAATATCTACTCATGCAAGATACATAATAAAATAAACTTAGTCATAAAATAGAACCCCTGAACTATACCTGCTCTTTTCTTATAGAAGCCATAAGGGGCAAAATAATGGGTGTAAGTCTGTCAGGCAGGTCAGAAATCCAAACAGCGGCTGCTGCAACCAGGCTTAGCACAGTAACATGCAAATTGTTCTGCACAGAATTACAAAGAAGAGTGAAGATGAAACTGTGATCAATGAATCATAATAGCATTTCAACAAGGAACAAACTGGAGGTTCAAAGCACAAATCAAATTTGAGGATAAACAGCAGACCTGAACACAAGTTAAATAGCTTGAAGTTGTCAATAACCGCTGCTTCGTAGACTCTAAATCATTGAGAATGTTTCTCTCAGTAGTTGCTTCCCCAGATGCCACGGTACTAGGAGGTATCACTCTAGATGCCAGATTAATTGCATCGTCTATACTTAAGGTATCCGGGTCTAATTTAGTAGTGGCTGGTATTACACTCTCTAACATCCCAGACACCTCAACTGCACGTAACAACAAGCTGGCCTCATTACGCATCTTCAAATAAGTTCTAGAAAGCTCGGCATAAGGAAGAAGAGAATCTTTGGTTGGCAAAGCAGGTTCGGAGCAGGCTAATAAATCCAATAGCCATTTCCTAATCCGATCTACAGAGCTTGGCATAGTTCCGGGCTTTCTCGTGAGGTCCTTACTTTGGAACTCTTTAAACCAAGATGCAAGAATCATGGAAGCCACCTAAAGATGTGAGTCTCAATGTCAGTATGCCAATAATGCCAAGAACAATGATAGGGTCAAAACTTGGCCTTCACGTAAGTAGTTACCTGTCTCCGGACCCCTGATAAAGATGTCAGGTCCTTCCATAGAGCATCAACCACGAACTGCCAAGATGACTCACACAACTTTGATGCTAAAACCCCCAGCGCTGTTGCAGTAACTACCCGTGTACGAGTGACTGACTTCTCGCCATCTGCACCAACAATTATCCTAGGCAAAGTGGTAGAAACAACTCCATTTCTCTCAAATGAAGCAGTTCCCCGTGAGGATCCCTGTGAGGATTCAGATCCAAAATTTGAGCTCCATTCGTTTTCTAGCTTTACAGCTCTCATTTTGGCAGCAGCTCTAAAATGACTTTTCCGAGGAAGGGCTACTGGCATAAACATTTTTGTAGCATCCAGAGGAGATCCATATGAAGTTGTTGCAAGCTCGATCCAAAAGGAAAAGTATGACCTTGCAGATGTTTCCAAATCCTCTTCTGGACACTGAAATGAACCAAGAATGTGAGATTTGAAACAAAAATGCTCGTAAGAAGTACACACAGGTATCAAGCAAAACCTGAAGCAGGAGCCTCCAGACTCTCTCGGAACATTTTAGAATATCCTCGTTTGATTCCAAAAGCAGGTTCTGAAACACAATCCTGAGGGTATCCCCTAATATAAATGAAGGCCAGCAAGACTGATCTACGGCCTCAGATGAGTTTCGTCTACATCCAGCTTCCAGCAGCCGCTCCTGAAAGACAATTCTTTACCTATTTAATTAGATTACCATGGACTTATGGTGGTAAACTACTTTTTATTTTTTTAAAAGATATATACAGGTGATAATTATAGACATATAAGATATAAGAAAATGAGGAACAAGTAGAACCAAGCCTGAGAAAAACAAGTATTAAGGTTGAAAAAGACATGTGGGACTTAATTACCAAAGTGCGTATAGCTGAATAACGGACTGAAGTGATATTATGCCTCATAAAAGGCCATAATCGAGGTGCCAAAGTTGACAACATATATGGATTCTCCTCAAACTTAATTCCTTCTCCCTGATCATCAACCTGAACTACCTCATTGAGATCAAATGCCTGTTTCTCTTTCATCTGTGGAATCATTTCTTCTTGTGAATAGATTTCTGCCAACAGATTCATGACACTGCACAAAGCCAGTTTTGAAGGGTTTTTGCATCAAACTTAGGCTCCTCTAGAAAGTATGAGAAAGGATACAACTTGTCCATAATGTATTAAAATACAATGCATATTCTTTCATAAGTGAGATATTCACAAAATAGTTTGTATTAACCATTCATAAAATCTTGCATCTTTATAGAGAGTCATGATAAATACGCCAAGGAAAAAACATAAAACTGGAGATACAAGAAGAACGGCTAATAACAAAAATGAAAAACCACCTGCTAGTTGATGGGCTTAGGTCATCCAGATCAAGTAAAATATCCCACAGTAGCATAACAATAGAATGCAGTGTTTCACCATTCTGACGAACAATAGAAGCGGCAGTTGGTATCAAAGCTTCAGCTGCAACTGCTCTAACATCATCATCGGGATCTTCGAGACCAGCTCTACATGCAGGCAGGACATAGCCAAGTAAATCTTGAAGCATTTCCTGGAAGAATAAGAAGAAGGGTCAAAAAGATGAGCCAAGTTAGAAAAAGGGAGCCCATAATGCAGGAAACTTAAAATGTGATTTAATTAATTATAATCGGTATGCATCACCATAATATGCATCACCATAATAAGAGTACCACTAGAAATGCAAACAAAACAAGTGCCTGGATATACCAGTGGTAACTGAAATTCATAAAGTTGTGCAATACATAATCCCAATGAACCTATGACTCATAAAGTTGTGCAATACATAATCCCAATGAACCTATGACTATATGTAAAACTATTTGCTTAGCAAGTTAGCAGCAGCCAACAGAGAAATCCGAACACAAGGTAACTTGGTAACCACCCAAGGAAAACTCGTTTACATCCTAAACTACCAATTGAATGAAGGATCACTCCAACCAAAATTCAGGTGACTGACGCACGAATTTGGGCAAGTTGAGACATCTTTAACACATTCCTGCGGACTACAAGGTGACAACATTCTCTGGACCTTCACATCAAAACTATGCCTAATGCTCTAACCCCACCACAAGAAAGCTGGCATTAGTCTACGAAAGATCATTTACTTAAAACTTAAACTATGTACTAAGCATCTACGATCTTTATCATAACAGTGACCGCATTGAAAATCTGACCTTCATTGGACAGAACAGAAGAGAATAGGCAATTCAATTAGAAAGGCAGCACATCCAGATGAACGTTTAAAAAATCTCAGAAACTTTCCTTTTTGAGCTTCATGTATGGGGCATGCAAAATTGCAAAAACACATGGATATACCCCTCTCAGCTCTTTTGTTACGTAGATTAAGTAGAGAAGCTTACCCGACGAACAGCAACCAAATACTTGATACCTAGGAGGCTCCCATGGCGAATTTCCCATTCTGGCCTGCGCTGAAACAATAGGGGAGAGAACTGATTTCAGAGTGGAATAATAAGAAAAAAGGGTCGCTCTAAATCTCCAAATCCAGTCTACCAAAGAAGAACGTCAAAAGATGTCCAGTGTGTAACAGTTACCTGCATTTGGAGCAAAATATTTAGTGTTTCATGAACTAGTGAAGGATGCATGTACTTGAGCACAGCCCCTAGTGCTTGTGCACAAGTTTCACGCACCGGTGCAACAACCTGGTCGGAAACATAATCTCCAAACCTGCACAATGCCAAAAAGATATGATCTAAAGCATATACTAACGTACAAAGCTGCATGCAAAAAAGCAGTTAAGCTGATGTAAACCCCGATAAAATCTCCAAACCTTGTTTCAGATACCACAAAAGATCTAAGAAAATGACAGGATTCTAGTGAAGTTCTAACTAGAGGCTGGAAAACATACCTATCCAACGATAACACACAAAGGAAACGTATGGCACAATCTTGAAGCACCTCCCAATTCTTAATCCATGAATACCTAGTCAGTTTCACCAATTTCACCAATTTGCATTTCTCAGACAGGTTACTTAGTATGTCCACATCCAGTACCAAGCTCTTATCATCATGACTACTCTGTTCCATACCGCTGGCTTCCATACAATGGAACTGGGAGTCCACATGCTCTACTTTAACAGTTTCAGTGCTAATTCCTCCATTAAAAGCAAGCATTGAACTCCATCCATCTTTTTCAGTCTTTATACAGCCACCAACATTATCCTCCATGCCTGTGGAAACTGAAGCACATATTGACTGACACAACACACCTTCAGACTTGGGTCTTTTCATATCTGGCTCAGGTTCAGCTGCAACTGCTACATTCATATCAATTTCCCTCTCTCTCTTCAACATCTTCGCACTAATGGTATCTTCAATTTCTTTTATATCAAAATTTTCCAAGGTAGGGTCTGGCATAAAAACTCCAGCAGAACCACCTTGCTGAGTCAAAATTTCTCTGAGAGCCATCATACTTCCATGTCTTATCTCCCAATCTGAAATTAGCAACAACGGAGAGATGTCAGAGGAACTTCTGTTTTAAGTAAACTAATGAAAGGTTGCTCGAGACAAAACATACAAGATGCTTACTGGGATCGAACAAATCAAGGATGAGTTGCTCTATAAAGTTCTGGAACGGCCACCTCCCATCTCCATCACACTCAACGCTACCATCATCTAGTACGTCTTCTATAGGTACCTATGAAGAAAAATCTTTTATCTTATGCCAATAGAACTTCAAATGTTGTAAGTAGGAACAGAAAGAAGCACTAACAGCGATACACAGCACTGTTGTTGAATCATGACTACAACAATATTGTGTATGCGAATATTCAAAATACATGTGTCATTTCAGATGCATTTTTGAACCCCCCAGAATTTTGCAAACAACTCTAGGAAAATATAATATGCTGTATCTTAGCAATCCCAGGGATATTATATTTCTTTCAAAATACAATTGTCACTCACCAGTCACTAAGGATGCTGAAACCAGAAATTGTTCAAGAGTTTCGAAAGAATATCAAAACCAAAATGTCAATGACACCATAAATGAATTTTCAGCGTTTTATTGATCACTCACATTCAACAGAATACTGCCCCATATAACTTGGCCTCTAGTTTTCATAAAAAATGGTATAAGGCAAGCTTATGGTTGCTAAAGAAAAATCAAAAGCCGAAGAAGCAAACAAGATATTCATGTAAATTTAGGAAAGCATGGAGATTGTCCTCTGACAAATTACCTTATTAGAACTTGATCCATCCGTACATGTAATATTTGGTGTCACTGGATTTTGAGAATGAGCTGCCTCGGAATCCCCATCCTCAGACCAGCCTTTTGCTTGGTCTTTCGCATTTATCTTTGCTTTCCGTTTTAATAAATTCCTTTCTCTTGCACTTGGCCTTTTAGAGAAACTGGGGGCCATCTTGGAAACTAGTTGCTGAACCCGATTTCCAGATTGGGAAGTATAATAAAATCTACGGCCCGTCCCATTCTCGTGGGAATCATAGTTCTGCACAAGGAGATCCTCATCTCTGAACATATCGTTCACATCCATAAACTGCTCACAAACATCCAACCCTGTTCACGAGAACTATCATACCTTGAGTATACCTTGAGTATTGGAAAATCTAAAAACCATCAAAATACACAGGGAATTTATGCATATGCTACTACTAACCTTTAAGTTAAACAATCATACAACATGAAAAGAACTCCAAAAACAAGACACGGGAATGTATATTGTACATAAGTTCCCCAAAATCGTGTAGACGGTAGGACATAAACCAACAGGATTAGGAGTACAAGCAAGATATGTGAGCCACTGGGAAACTTCAACTACTAAACCAAGGAGAAGAACGGCAGACCTAGCTTGTAACTATAGGCTTGTAGCCCCTTTTCTGGAAGTTAGTTTCCCTCGGGATTAGCATATATTAGGTATTCATTGCAACAGTTGTACCAGTTACACACATGAACATTATGATGGATTCATTGACAGCAACACTGGAATTGAAAGTGATTACACTTTTCTTGCAAAGATAACAGGAAACAGATACCTCCGTTTATGGAATTCCAAATACTACTGTTAAATGATCACTCTATACTACACTGTTAAATGATCACTCTTTTGTTAAATAAACCTAATCTAGCACTAGTAAGGTCTCACAGGTAGTAGTTTATATCCAAACAGTGCAATTTCAACGTTGTGGCCAATCTACATTGCTTACAGGGAAGGATGAAAAGAAGTTGAAAACACACTAATTAATAATGCTCCAATTATGAGAAGCGGATAAAAAATGCCTAATGCTAAAGCAAGCAAGCCAAAGCCAATTATGACTAGGGAAAATCATGTAATAAGATTTTATAAAGAAAAAACAGTTAGTGCAAAGCTGACCCAGGCGACGACGAAGATTCTGTTTCTGACGAGCTAACCGCTCCAAAGGATTCTTGTTATTGTCACTTGCAGTGTCATATTCCTGAACCACAAAAAAGCAATCAGAGCACAATTAGACAGAATAAACCTATGCCACCTGCATTTTAGTATATGCAGATATAAAAGAACTGACAGGTATAACATAGATAATACATGATAATAAGATAGTTAAACAAGAAACTTTTATGTAAACACATAAGCATGATAGAGGTGACCGATGAGTATTGAGCTAAAGAGGTAAATCCACAAATTTGTAATACCCAAATGGTCTAGTTGACCAATGAAAACAAATATCACAACCCATAGGACATTCAGATTAACAGATTTATAAAGATTAGGCAGAGTGTTCTCACTAGTAAAGGAAATAAACCGTGTAACTGCATTTCGACGGTGATTTTGGATTGTTCTCAATTTCAATGTGTAGGATATATTGATTGGTTCATAAGCAGGTAGAAAGGAGAGAGGTGTGCTACTACTATGCCATCTTATCTGTGCATGGGTGAAAAACAGAAAATGACAGGACAAGGTTCAAGTGGTAGCCAAATCAAGTTCCAGCCTGGCATGTGTCTTTACTATATCTAAAGGCTGTGAAATGATATTTTTTTTATTCATAGATATAACTCATAAAGGACACTGCATCGTCAACATGCAATATGCCAAGCACATAAAGATAAAATATGCCAAGCACATAAAGACATTTTCATACACTTCAAAGGTAGGAGTTAATACCCAATATAAATACCAAGTTATTTTATCAAGGGAGTGCCATACAAGATCAAAAGTTTCCAATAAATTAAACCTTACCTGACCTCCAGAAGCCAATAAAGCACCAAACCCCAACACCTTGTTAAGGTCGAAGCTGTAAGCATTAAGTGTAAAATTTAATTAATGTAAGGACTAAAAACACAAAACTGAGTTAGCACCAGAGTTGATAAGTAACAGATAAACATCCAAAGACAGTGTTTTTTATTACCTTCTGAAAGATAGACCTGCTACAACTTTAGGATGCACATTTGGCCACGCCTTCACCACATCTTCAACGATACCAGAAATTCCAGCCACTGACATCTCAGATTCAACAAATCCGAACAGCTCTGTAAGAGATGTGTGCTTAACATTTTCAGCAATTGCGCCAATAGCATGAGCAGCAGCCACCCTCGTATCCCAATTCTTACTGCGAAGATATTGAGAAACCTATGGACTCGCAAGGAAGTATAAGGCTCAGCACCAAAATCGAACCAAGCAAAAGCAAAATAAAAGAGTAAGAAAATAAACAGTAGAAATAAATTGGAGCAAACCTTCTTTAAGAGAGAGATCAAGTCTTGGGGATGTGATTTTGCAACATCCCCAATTTGACGAGCAGCTGCAAATCTTGTAGCTTGAGTTGAACCGGCTACGCTTAGGTCAAGGAGCAACGAATGTAAAAAAAAAAACAAAGAGGAAACGCATTAAACTGCACTTGTTCATGGTTTTGACATGTAACAAAAACCAATTATTAAAAACAAGTGATGCTACTAGAAACTGATAACAATAATATAATATATGAAATAAAAGGAACAGAAAAAGGATACTGTCCAACAGAGTAAGTAGGCGATGAAGACGAGACGACTGCTGAGCCATAATTTAATTGAAAATGCACCCTATCTCATTCCCTAACGCACAACACAGTCTTCAAGATTGTTCAATAACATACAGTTTTTGTCCTTACTAGGGTTATCGCTGAAACAAAACCAGAAGACTCGCGTATGCATTTCAATATAATGTATCCTGAAAGAAAAAAAAAATGTTATTTTCCCATCAGGTCAAGGATATACTAGTTTTCAACTTCCAAGCAGGTTTACATTACATATGAGACATCAAGTAGCATTACTACTTTTTCAGATATTAAATTAAATATAATTCAAACTGATAATTGGAAAATAATACATCAGATGGGCGGATAAGAAAGTCTTAAAGAAGTTCTGATTTTGGTGATAACAAAGGTGTTGCACAGAGTTTGAATGTCCTATACCTTGCTACTTCTGGAGAGCCAGGGCTGCGTTAACAAAGGTGTTGCACAGTGTTTATATGGTCCTAAGCAGTTAACTGTATTACTGCGAAGTTTGCTACACGGGCGAGGGAGAAAAAGTTAAAGTTTTGGGTAATTTCCCCCATTCTGTTAAGGTGGAGTACGATACTATAAACTTGTACACTGTGGTTTAGCTTTAAATTATCCTAGTCATTAATTTTAAAAATGGCTAGAGGTCCAAGCATGAACTTGTTCTCTAAATCTTTGCAAGCTTCTCAGTGATACACGTTAGACTATGCAAAAATAAAACTAAATTCTAAGCAAGCCTTATACGGAATGTGTCCTGCCAAAATCACCCGAAGCAAACTAATTCCAATAACTTGCCTCTTCAATAGATGTCAGTTTTCTCAGTCAGTGGATTTACAATTAGTTAACACTACTAAAAAATTCACCTGAAGGAAACCAATTCCGATAACTTGAAAAAGTAACCTAAAGATTTATAAACGAACGATTACTACAACTCAACTGCATGTGTCAACACAAATCAAACAAAAAAAAAAAAAAAAAAAAACTTTGCGAACACATTATACTGTGACACAATGCATATACCTAAACATAACTACTACTTTTACCTTACAATCTCCACACCATAAAATACGCACTCACAAGAATTGTAATTAGAGGAAGTAACACAATGAGAAAGAAAAAATAATAAGATTGGAGAGAAAATCTATAATGATTCTAGGGTTTCGATGGATAACGTGTAATTTACTTGAATGTATGTAGCTAGGGTTTTGAAAATGTACAAAAAAAAAAAAACAGAATGAAGAAGAAGATCTGTACCTTTGTTTCTTAATTAGCGGGCATAACAGTTACCAGAGAGATCTGAACATGATGATATTCAGAGATAAATAAAAAGATAAACGTTTTTTTTGCAGACTTGAGAAAAAAAGATTGTAATTGGGGGGGGAGGCTTTGGGCTTCTGGTTATGTTTCACCCTATTTTTCATGTTATATTTAAATAGAAAAACTGTAAAGATTTATGCCGAGCTTCACCGTCCCAAAATTAACTAAGTTGTTAAAGTGTTTTTTACTTTAACCTAAAATAAGTCTGGGTTAGCTCTTTTTTCCTTTTTGTTATTTGAACCCGAGGTAGTTAGATCTACACAAAAGTGTGTTTTTTACTTTAACCTAAAATAAGTCTGGTACCATAATAACCCCCAATAGCTCTTTTTTCCTTTTTGGATAAGAAAGTGGGAATTGATATTTCCGCCCAAGAATTTCGCATCCGAGGTAATCTATTGTGTACATTTTCACGTGCAAATCCCATTCAGGCCCAATATATACATAAAACGATCAGGCCCACTTTTCCACTTTAAGTTTTATCATGTTGATTTTTGTTTAGGGAAAATTAGGCGCAGGCCCAAAAAAAATAATATTCTTATTGATAGGCCCACAATTAATTTTAGATACCGTGACACCCATGATTATTTCCGTGGAGGGGAAGATACTAGAGGAGAAAGAAGAAGAGATAATTATATGAAATTATTAAAAATGTACCCATAGGCTTATAATGATGGATTATGCATGCCTAATATCATGGTTCTTAAGTTTTATCATGTTGGTTATGCATCTTATTGATAGGTGTATGATTATTTCCTTACAAGTTGGAGGACACCCATAATTATATGAAATTATTAAAAACACAACTTGGATATAACATATCTAAAAATCCGCGCCTTGGAATTTTACAAATTTTATATCGTTGGAAATCTTTTTAAGAGATCTATGCAACGAGTACAAACAAGAATATCAAATTTTTGTTTTTCACGAAAAAATCGGAGGTGATCATCATTTTAGGCAAAATTTTCGAAAACTTGATATATAACTATTATGCAGCCACCAAAAAAGATGCATAACACATTCTGCAAACGCATAACGAATTATGCAACCATTTTCTCCATTGCATAACAAATTATGCATTTGGATAACAAAGTTATGTAACCATTCTTTTGGTTGATTTTAGTGCGTCCATAAAAAAATTGATGCATAATGCATTATGCATCCATATTTACAGATGCATATTAGGTTATCCATCTATTTTCTCGATGCATAAAAGATTGTGCAACAATTTTCTCGATGCATAATGCATTATGCATCCATTTTCACAACTGCATAACATGTTATGTAGATATTATTGTAGGTGCATGACAAGTTATGCAACCTTATTTTTTGTTGGTTTCAATACTAACAAAAAAAGTAGCTGCATAACGTGTTATGCAACCGTTTTGATTTGCATAACAAGTTATGCAAAAAAAACAAAACTGCATAACGTGTTATGCAACCATTTTCGGGAGTGCATAACAAATTATGCAACAAATTTTGTAGATGCATAACCTGTTATGCATCACTATTCACACCCCCATTTTCTTCCGAATGCACGTAACGCGCACAACAAACCCATCTGGTATTGGGCCAAGGTGATGAAACATTCCATTCACAAACGTACATCTATATTCAAACGAAATCTCCTGGTTCAAATTACTAATACAACAGATGATCCAAATTCCAAAGACATACTTCTCAATGCTCAACACAATACTTGGATTCGTATATTCATACCCACAATTCATCAAGATTTACCCACAACAAATAAGCTTCCTGTCATAATATATTACCATGGTGGTGGGTTCATTCTTTGCAGTACATTTTGGACTATATATCATGAGTTCATGACTACTGCAAATACAAGGAAACTACTTTACCAGCAAAAGTACTTTCAGTAGAGTATCGTCTGGCTCCGGAAAGTCGATTACCAGCTGCTTATGATGACGATGTTGATGCACTAATAAAGCACTTCCTATCAATCCTCACCCTCTTCTCCGCAACACAAAGTGATAACGTCCCAACAACAATACAAGTAACAAAAACAGCTCCACCCAACACACTATTCAACCCAACTTCACCAGCATCCGTCCCAACAAATGCAGCTATACTAGCAAACACATCAGGTGCACCATTACCTAATGAAAGCAATGTTACACCCGCAACAGTCGGTGGCAATTTCAATAATTTCGACAACTTAGCTAATGAACAACGGAAGTAATCAGCTGCGGTATTACCTAACAGATAAAACAATGCCCAAGCCATAATGCAAGTACCATGTACCGAAACACATGAAAATTCTGACAATCACAGTAGAAAAATGTAATGTAATCGAAATAACCACCAGAAGTACATAAGGGGTGTGCTTTCAAGAACTCACATTCACTCCCAAAACCTTCATGCTTTTGAATTCCAGAACACAATGATGGACTCTTTACTGCCAAATCATTCGAGGATGAATTGTTTGAAGACGAATTCGACCCAATTTCGAATATCTTCCTATGTATAACCCCGTGAAACTCATTTTTCCGAATCCAAATCCCTAATTTACTATGAAATATATTGTTTTGTGAACGGAAAAAGAAAATTAATAAAATTAAACCACAAATACCATTGAAAATACCTATGTGGAGAAAACCCATTGATGTAATCACAAAGAATTTAGGAGGCCCCAACAATTAGGGCTTCTTCTTCAATCACTTAATCCCGATATTTTCAAGTGAAATGATTCAGGAACATTGAATTGAGAAAAAGATTAGGTTATGAAATTGAAAATTGAGGGTTTGGAGATTGAGATTTAGATTGGGCTTAATGAAAATTAGAGGAAATTTGGACAAAGTTAGGGTTCGGATTGGAATAAAGAAGACAAACTGGGAAGTTTCTCTGTTTTTCTTCGTTTCGTTTTCTTATCAATTTCTTCATCTCCGTTTCTGCTTTTCTCTCTTATTAACAAATATTCTCTTCAACCATCACCAGATTCGGCAGCAGCTTCAACCATCTTTCTGTAACCTAAGAATCAATAGAGAAGAAACTCACAGTATAGAAGAAGAAGAGAAGGAATTGAAAAAGAAATTTTGCGGCGCGTGAAGAAATATAATTTTAAAAATTCTGGGTGTGGGAGAAATTTTACCCCAAAAAATGGATGCGTGCCTGAACTTTTCCAAGCGTGGGTTTCACAGTGGAAGAAATCTGTAAAATGGGTTTGGCTGTAGTTTTCACTTTTGTTTAAGGGTGAGCAAAATAGATCCAAGAAAAACAAAATTCGTAGTTGGCTTGATGAGTACGAGTCGGATTTTACAATTTTCGATCCAAAATATTATTTTTTTATAATTGTTGTTTCTAGCCTAATTGAGTATCTTTATATGATCAAAAAAGACTGCATATAATTGTTCTACTACTCGTGGTTATTACATTATTCCTCCATTTTCGATTGTATGTGATAGGATCAGAACTCATTCTTTTTGTTGTTGTCATGATGATGTTACATAACACTAGACCTGCCATGGTTTCATTTTTGTTCGGGTTAACATTTCTTAAGGAGTAAATTATCGTAGATGATCGGTAGACCCACTTTTTCTTAACCACTTGATCAACTCTCCAACACCATTGATTTTTGCACTAGTAACCATGAACAACACCCCTGCCACCAAGATAGAATATGAAACAACCTAATTGAAACAATTTAGATTCAAGATTATAATCTTTACCTATAAAATTCACCATACCTAAATCTACAAAACACAAAATCATCGGGATTTTGGGGTAAACGGGATTTGGAATTTTGGAATATAAAAAAGTTGATTTACTTGGATGTCTTTTATTCTTTGAAGCATAAATATATTATATACACTACAAATTGTTTTAAAAAAAACTGGGAACAATATGTTCCCATATATTAGCTAGCTTGAAATACTTCCTTTTGGTTGTTATCTGACGCATGGTTGGCGAGGGCATCTGCTATCTGGTTGGCTTCCCCGTATATATGTTGAATTTAGTACTGGGAATTGCTTATAATCTTCTTGTAATTTCAGAAATAATTTCTCTCATGTACCATGGGGGTCTAATCGTTCCTTGATGAAATGAACCAGTATCTGTAAATTTGATTCAACGTAGATTTTAGTCCATTGCTAAAGTGTAACCATGAGTAGAGCCATGAGTAGTTCACAGATCTCAATTAATAGCGTTGTTGTGATCCCTAAAGGTTGGTCCATTACAATAATGATTGTGGCTATTGAGTCCTTGCAAATAAATGCTGCACCTGCTGGTCCCGGATGTCCATGGGCAACTCCATTTGTGTTGGTTTTTATCTAATGTGGGTCTAGTGGTTTCCATCCAACTTGAATTATTTTAGGCGTCCGCGTATGTGAAGTATCGATTGTCATTGAATTCATGCAGGGTAGAGGTGGCGATAGTGCTGAATTCTCCCAGGTGGACTTTTGATGCATGTGGTTGCCAATTTGACTGTATCAGAAGGAGGTTTGTGTTTTCTTCCGTAAATTAAATTATTTTGTGCTAGCCAGAGTGCCTACAAGATGAAGCAAAAGGAGGTTGTAGCAATTGTGGATTATTTGATATGGAGTAGATGATTTATGGTGGTTAATGGCGTTAGCGCCTGGGGTATTCGGTGTTGGAAGACTGGTTATGCTTAATGATAGTTGAATAGCAGGTCTAAAACTTATTTAGCATAACGACAGGTGAGAAGAATGTGTTCAGTTGTTTGTGGAGATAAATTACATCTAGGACATATATTTGATGGAGTGGGATGGATTTTATATAATAAAATGAAGGTAGGTAAGCCTTCGTTTATAACTTTCCACAAGAAAAATTGTATTTTTGGGGGCATTTTAATGTCTATATGTGAGTGGAGGGTTGTCGTTGATATGTAGTTATGGTATTGGGGGGATGATGATCTAACATGCGGAAATCGTTCATAGATCCAAGAGTTTGAAATTGGATTAATAAGATCGTAAACAATTAGAAAATTCTGATATCGATTGTGGGTTAGAGGGGGTGATCCGGAATTCAGTTGGAAGTAGTCGAGATAGAAATTACAGTGCCAATTTGGTGAAAAACATGAGGTGTGATAGAAGATAGAAGGGACATGAGTTGTTTCCAAAGAGGGTTAGCCGAGGTTGGGGGAAGTTGGTTGGAGTGGAAAAAAGGTTCATTGTTGAAATGCTTTTCTCTGCATATGGACGTATAAACCGAGTCTGGTTGGTGATGAATTTGCTAGACTCTCTTCATTAATAATGCTTTTTTGTGGTTTAAGATTTTCCTAATTCCCGGTCCCTCCTCAGGTATGGGTCTCGACAGTTTATTCCACCCAAAATGATGTAGTTTCTTGATCGACGAATTATGGCCCTAGAAAAAAATTCTAGTGATTTTATCAACTTGTTTATGTACATGCGTCGGTAGAAGATTTGTCTGCATAATGTGATCTGCAGTATGGAGGAGGAAAGTTTTAATGAGTACTAACCTTCTATTTTGATTGGGTCATTTCATTTTCCATCCTTTCGCTTTGCGGGACATTATCTGTAGAAGAAGATGAAAAATATGTGTTCACGATCTCCCACTTTTGAATTGGACTCCTAAGTATACAGGCGGTGTTGACGTAGCTGGCATGTCGAATACGCTTCGAGTTTCTCCAATGTAAGTTGGATCAAGACATGGATGGTGAATTATGGCAGATTTGTTGATGTTGATGTGTTTTCCAGCCGAATTGGAATGGGCATCGAGCAGTTATTTTAGTTGAATGCTTTAAACATTATTAATATCTCATCCGCGTACATTAGGTGAAGAACCGATGGTGCCTTCATGGAGATTCTCAAACCTTGATGATGTTCCGGTTTTCCAGTTGCGCCAGATTTGTTGACAGAATCTCCACACATATAATAAAGATATATAATGATAGCGGATTGCGGATTGCCTTGTCTTATTCCTGGAGAAGGGAAAATATATCCATGTGGAGTGCCATTGATGTAGATGGAGTACGTCACTGTGGATAATATGCATATTATGATATTCTATGAACTTTTCTAGGAACCCGAGTTGGGTAAAAGCTCTTTTCAAAAAAAATACAACCCAAACTGTCATAGACTTTCTGAATGTCTAATTTAAGTCTGATTTTTGGGTCTTTGGTCAACGGAGAGGTTCCGATGAAGTGAAAAAGTTCCCCTGCTATCGCTATGTTATCTTGGATCGATCTCTGAGGTACAAAGGAACATTGGTAAGGGATTATAATGAATGGTAGTAATAGTCTTAAGCGATTTACTAGGATTTTTGCTATGATTTTGTAAATAACATTGCACAAACCAATATGCCGGAATAGTGTTACAGATGTTAGGTGATTTCCTTTTGGAATTAGTGTGAGATTGGGGTGATTCATCAAAGGGTGCAAATTAAGATTCTCGAAGAATTCTCTGACCATTGCAATGAGTTGCAGTTTGGTGGTGTCCCAATTTTTTTTGAAAAACTTACTCGTATATCCATATGGTTCCTGAGACTTTTCTGACCCAATCGACCAAAGTGCCTCTCTGATTTCTTCATCTGTTACATCTTGGGTCAAGGGAGTGCACTGATTTGTTGTTAAGTGCGGGGTGACCAAGGAGAATAATTGTGCAATGTTACTCACAAAATGAAATGCTACAACTGTGGTAATAAGGGAAACTTTGGCTGTTAGTGCACTGAGCCTAAAAAGCTATATTTTTCACCTAACTCCGTAAACATTTGTGTTTGTACACATGTATTGGTTGATCACTCTCTCCCTGAATGGATTGTAGATACGGGAGCAACAAGACATGTAGCTTGAGATCGAGTGGGGTTCGTAAATTATCGACGTCTTTCTCGTGGTATACAAAGAGTCTACATGGGAAATGGCTCAAGTGAGGAAGTTGTGGGAGTTGGTACTTATCAATTTCATATGCGCTCTGGAAGCATTTTAACACTTCACGATGTGCTTTATGTACTTGAAATTCATCATAATTTACTTTCAGTTACTGCACTTCTTAGTTCTGGATATTCTTTTAAAATTAAAGACGATAGATTGGATATCATTTAAGATGGTATTTTGTTTGTACATGGTTATTTGAGTACGATAACTTCTTTAAATTAGATTTGTTTAATTCTTTTTCTTTTGATGTTTTAGTAACTAATGCTAGTAGTAGTACTGTTGATGATTGTATGACTTGGCATGCTAGACTAGGCCACATTGGTCAAGATAAGATGACAAGGTTATCCCGAGAAGACTATCTAGGCTCACTCGCCAAAGTTTCCTAGCCCGTATGTGAGGCTTGTCTAGAAGACAAAGCTTGTAAAAAGCCTTTTGGTAAGGCAAAACATACTACTCAACCTCTTGAGTTGGTACATTTTGACATTTGTGGACCTATGAATGTTAAAGCTACGCATGGTTATTCCTATTTTCTTACATTTGTTGGTGATTATACGCGATTTGGTAATGTATGTTTGATCGCTCATTGCTACGAATCCTTGGATTGTTTCAAGGTTTTGTAGCAGAACTTGAGAATCAAACTGGGAAGAGTTTAAAGACTCTTTGTACTGACTTTGTATGCGAATGCTTATCTAATATGTTCAAATAATTTTTTGAGACAAAGGATATAACTAGGCAGCTTAATATTCCCTGTACTCTATAGCAAAATGGTATTGCAGAGAGAAGGAATAAAATATTATTTGATATGGTTAGATCAATGATGGCGCAAGCTAACCTCCCAATATCTTTCTGGGGGGATGCTATTATGACTTCCGCCTACTATGTCCCGTCATAGTCAGTTCCTACTACACCATATGCACTCTGGAAAGGCGAAAAACCCAATTTAGGGAATTTTCACCCATGGGGTTCATCTGGTTTTGTTCACAACACTTATCATGTGTATGGGAAACTAGGAACTAGAGCAAGAAAGCTTGTCTTTATAAGGTATTCTGATTGATCAAAAGGTTATGTGATGTATGGTGAACATCCAAGTGGAGGAATGACTGGAGTAGAGTCCAAAGACATTGTTTTCATTGAAGATGATTTTCCTCGCATCAATGACATTAACAAGGACTTGGAACTCTTTGAAATAAAAGAGAATGTTGACATCTTGCCATCTTCTAGTGAGGGTAGGGAATTAGTTTCTCAACCCATACTCGCTGAAGATAGTGGGAGTGATCTTCATCCTAGTGGGAGTGTACCACTAGAGCCCCAAGAACTTGAGACACGCAGAAGTAAGCGTCAAAAAGTACCATGTCATAATTTTGAGATTGAAGAGGGAATATTAATGTGTGATGCGAGTATTGAGGATGAACCTACTTCTTACAAAGAAGCGTGTTTGCCACCTGCTAGCGGCGAATGGATTGTGTTAGAGCACTGCTCGGTCGAACTCGCATGCGTTGCTATCTCAAGCATGTTTGTAAATGTTAGTGATCAAAACTATAAGTCTTGATTTCTAGTCTACTATTAGCTAAGTCTCGGACTAGGGTAGAAAGTGTAGTTGTGCTCAAGACTTCATGGCGATCATCATACAAAGACGAAGAACTACTCAAGGAACTTGTGGAACTTCATCGACTAAAAGGTATGTGGAGACTTGAACTTATCTATTACTCAAAAGTCTATCTACTTTATCTCATATATTGAGACAAAAGTCGTTTTGCTATATAGACTATGATTATACACATTTGCTATTTCGAGCCGAGTTTATCTCGCTTATCTATTTCTCTAAATATGTATTGGTAAGCTTTCGCTTTGTCCAATTTCATCTTTACTAGTGACGAAAGTCATGTTAAGTTTCAATCACTTGAAAATGGCTTTGACAAAAAATGGTTTGTGAATAACAACTATATAACGTCCTCTAAGAATGTTTCAATGATTGAAATGAGAGTTTAGATTATATAACCATGGAAGGATATAAACATTGTGTGGTAACACATATGTGTGTAAGTCCTTATTCCTTGAACCAAAGTATGCGTACTTTTTACTGCTCGGGGAAAACCGGAACTAGAGTCCGCGTACCAAGTCCGCGCGTCTTTGTCGGAAGTTTTCATCCCGAGAAATTCTGCTGGAGTTTGTAAACTAAAAACAAACTTATTCCGGGTACTTAAGTCCGCGTACTTAAGTTGGTTATTTTCTAAAAACGATTCTTTGTGAACTTAAACCTATGTAAACTAAGGAATGCATAATTGCAAACCGTGGCTATAAAGTTCATGAATTGATTCGAGTGAATCAAATCGTTTTTGTTTCAATTGTGTATATTATAAAGATCTAAGCAATTGAACAACTCTCTAACTAGTTCATTTGAGTCATTTGAACTAGTTATGGTAAAGAAGAATATGGTTGATATGAAAGTGCTCATATGGCTAACCATTTGGTTAACTACTGTTGAACCAACTAAATGTACATGTTTGGGTACGGTTATACAAACCTAAAAACGTGCATTTCATTTGTGTGTAACAAGCTAAGTTTCAATCTAATGGTTGAAAGATATTAGCTTGAATCTAATCCGGTTTTCATTTAACGGTGAATATTGAATGCTTTGTTACTAAGCTAACATTGATAGCAAACCCTGATTTGAAAGACTATATAAGGGAGAACTCTAGCAACTAGGAAACCTAATCCCCACACCTCCTGTGTGATACTAGTTGTATAAGCTAGAGTCGACTCTCCTTTAACCTTAGGTTTCTGTCGAGACCCTGTAGGTTAATGACTTGAAGACTTCATTGGGATTGTGAAGCCAGACCGATACTACTTTCTCGTAGTTGTGTGATCTGATCTTATTGTTTCTATCGTACTAAGTACAATCATAAAGATTGGCTTGAGATTGATTTCTACGATATGCAAGATATAAAAGAAATCACAAACATCTTCGTCTCATCGTTTGTGATTCCGCAATATCTTCTTTCGCTAGTCGATTAAGAATATTGTGAGGTGATTGATAATATTAGGCTGTTCTTTGGGAATATAAGTCCGGGTTATCAATTGGTTCATGTTCACCTTGATTTATCAAAAGACGGAACAAAACTCGTAGGTATTTCTGTGGGAGACAGATTTATCTATTACCGTAGACTTTTCCGTGTGATCTGATTTTTTTATTAAAGTCTTCGACTTGGTCGTAGCAACTCCTAGTTGTGGGTGAGATCATCTAAGGGAATCAAGTGCGTAGTATCTGATGGGATCGAGAGACGCAAGGAGCGCAAGCTGTACCTTGGATCGGTGTGAGATTGATTGGGGTTCAACTACAGTCCAGACCGAAGTTATTTTGTAGTAGGCTAGTGTCTGTAACGGCTTAATATAGTGTGTGTTCTGGACTAGGTCCCGGGGTTTTTTTGCATTTGCGGTTTCCTCGTTAACAAAACTTCTGGTGTCAGTGTTATTCTTTTTCGCATTATATTTTGTTATATAATTGAAATATCACAGGTTGTGCGTTGAATCGATCAATTGGGAAATCCAACCTTTGGTGTTGATTGAAATTGATTGACCCATGAACATTGGTCTTTGGTACCATTCAAGTGTTTTCTCTTGTATTCAATTAGACTCGCAGATTTCTATTTGCTTGAGTAAATATTGAATCGAGAAAGAGAGATATAACTCTTTAATATACTTTTATTAAGATTGAGTCTGATTGTCTATTTGATTCTCTTAAAAGTATATTGGAGTTAGTCCATACATATTGCTAATTGAAATATTGGGTGTGGTTGTTGTACCCCCGCTTTTTCAGATTGTTAGTATGCAGACTAAAATAAAATCAATGAAAGTCAGTGGAATTTGGGATTATGTTGACCATCTGCTTGGGCGAAAGACTATTGGAAACAAATGGTCTTTAAAATTAAACGCAAGGTAGATGGTTCAATTGACAAATACAAGGCTCCCCTAGTAGCAAAGGGATATACCCAACAAGCGGGTATTGACTATGATGAAACTTTTCCCTCTGTGGTGAGGTTTGCCTCAACTCGCATCATGCTTGCTATGGTTGCACATTTGGATTTAGAATTATACCAAATGGATGTTAAAACTACATTTCTCAATTGATAACTGGACAAAGACATTTACACGTCTCGACCCAAGAGTTTTGAGGTCAATGGACAAGTGCGCACAGTTTGCCGACTCAAACGTTCGATTTATGGCCTTAAACAATTGTCTAGACAATGGTATATGCGTTTCCATCAGTCTATCACCTCTGTTGGTTATGAGATGATTGAGGAGGACCATTATTGTGTGTACATTAAATGATCCAAGGAAAGTATTCTCATCCTAGCATTATATGTCGATGATATTATATTATCTGGTAATAATGATCTCGAAGGTATTGTCGTCATTAAGAAGTGTTTGTCCTCTAATTTTGAAATGACGGACATGGGTGAAGCTAATTATATATTAGGTGTTAAGATCACACCAGATCACTCAAGAAAGGTTCTTAGTTTTTCTCGAGAGACTTACATAAATTGCAAACCCATTGACACTCTTATGGATAAAACTTTGGTCCTAAGTAAAGACCTATGCCTAAAGAATGAACAAGAAAAGAATTATATGTCCAAAGTACCTTATGCATTTGCAGTTGGGAGTCTAATGTATGATATTTTGTGTACTAGACCTGACATAATTTTCGCAGTGGGTATGGTAAGCCGTTACCAAAGTAATCCTAGACCGGATCACTGGAAAGCGGTCAAAAGGTTATTTCGTTATCTTGAAGGGACTGCTGATCTTCCTATTTGTTACCATGCTGATGATATTGATCTTAAGGGATTTATCGATGCTGACTGGGGCAAAGACAAAGATGAGTACAAGTCCACTTCAGGTTATGTTTTTAAACTAGGAGGTCGTGTGTTAGAGTACTGCTCGGTAGAACTCGCAAGCGTTGCTATCTCAAGCTTGTTTGTCAATGTTGGTGATCAAACTATAAGTCTTGATTTCTAGTCTACTTATAGTTATGTCTTGGACTAGGATAGATTGTGTAGTTGAGCATTAGACTTCACGACGTTCATCAATTGAAGACGAAGAACTACTAAGGAGAGCTTGTGGAACTTCATCAACAAAAGGTATGTGGAGACTAAAACTCATCTATCACTTGGAAAGTCTATTTCTACTATATCTCCTATATTGAGACAAAAGTCGTATTACTATATAGTTGTCGATTATACACATTTGAGATTTCGAGCTGAGTTTAACTCGCTTACATATTTCTCGGAATATGTGTTGGTAAGCTTTCGCTTCAACCAAGTTCATCTTATATTCTTGACGAAAGTCAAAAGATGATCATGTGTAAATCGTCGAGTAACATTTTACATGGTTTGTGTGATTCAATCATTTAGTGTATACTTGGAATGTTTCGTTATGATTATTTCAATAACTTGAAAATTGCTTTGATGCTAATAGTGTGTGAAAACGGCTATTGCCATCCTCTAAGAAAGTTTCAATGGTTGAAATAGAGTTTAGAATACTTAACCATCACTGGATTATAAACATAGTGTGCATTCTTGCATGTATGTGATCCATGACCGAAACTAAAGTATGTGTTAGAGCACTGCTCGGTCGAACTCGCATGCGTTGCTATCTTAAGCATGTTTGTCAATGTTAGTGATCAAAACTATAAGTCTTGATTTCTAGTCTACTTATAGATGTCTCTGACTAGGACATAAATTGTGTAGTTGAGCCTTAGACTTCACGACATTCATCATTTGAAGACGAAGAACTACTAAGGAGAGCTTGTGGAACTTCATCGACAAAAGGTATGTGGAGACTGAAACTCATCTATCACTTGGAAAGTCTATTTCTACTCTATCTCCTATATTGAGACATAAGTAGTCGTGTAACGATATAGTTTTTTATTATACACATTTGAGATTTCGAGCTGAGTGTAACTCGCTTAAATATTTATCGGGATATGTGTTGGCAAGCTTTCGCTTCGACCAAGTTCATCTTATATTCTTGACGCAAGTCAAAAGATGATCATGTGAAAATTTCCGAGCAACATCTTACATGGTTTGTGTGATACAATCATTTGATGTAAACTTGGAATGTTTCGTTATGATTATTTCAATAAGTTGAAAATTGATTTGATGCTAATAGTTTGTGAAAACAACTATTATCATCCTATAAAAAAGTTTCAATGATTGAAATAAGAGTTTAGAACACTTAACCATTATTGGATATGTCATGTTATGTACTCTTGCACATATGTAATCCATGTCCAAGAACCATAGTATGCGTACCCGTACGCGTACCTGTTGGATTGAGAAATCCGGGAACCTAAGTATGCATACCCGTTCGCGTACTGGAGTAAGGATCATGTCCGAATATTTCTGCTGGAATCGGAAGTTCGCGTACCCGTTTGCGTACTGGCGAAAACCAATTTTGGTCAGGGTATTTTAAGTATGCGTACATGTTTGCATACTTGAAGGTTAAAGTTCTAAAATCGGTTATGTTCATGAACTTAAACATTTATAAAATAAGGAATGCAATCTTTGCAAAATGTGGCTATAATGTTTCATGAATTGATTCAAGTGAATCAAACTGATTTTGCTTCAATTGTGTTCTTGAATAATTCTATGAGATTATAACAATTGAACAACTCTTTAACTAGTTTCATTTGAGTCATTTGAACTAGTTATGGTTAAGATGAACAAGGTTGATATGAGAGTATTCATATGGCTAACCTCATATTGTTAACTATTGAATTGATTCATAGTGTACATGTTTAGGTATGGTTTCATAAACCTAAATGAGGGTACATTTCATTTGTGTGTAACAAGCTAAGTTCGATCTAACGATTGAAAGATATTAGCTTGGTTGAATCATGTGCTCGACTTAACACACTCACATCACATTCCACGTAGCTCAATTCAAACACATTTTTCATCTAACTTAGTTATTCTGGATTAGGCAGTAAACACCCCACGTGTGTTACTGTTGATACCAAATTGAGCTTGTCACTGATTCCCAAGCTCTTTCAATCTCGAGCTCCTGATTTCTCAAATACAGCCATCAAAACCCATTTACTCCACAATCTCAGATCTCCTTTTCTTCCTGATAATTTTGTCTCACATTTCACCCACAACCGAAAACAATAGGACCATCTTCTCATTCTCATTCTCTGCTTCAATTCACCTCAACCTTGGTGTTCTTTCATGATTTGATTCTCAGTTTCATATCATGATTTCTTCCATTTCTGTTTCTCATAATCTCTCGGAAACAATCACTGAATTTCACACCTGTGAATTCTCTGCGTCTCCAACTCGAATTATGGAGTGCCATGCCTTCTCTCTTTACAATTTGATTTGAGTGGTAGTGAAAGACAAACTAATTGTCCGAGAAACACCCACGACCTAATTAGGTATGTCTGTACGGACTGGATATTGACATCCAGTGACTTGGATAAACTGCCAAAGTGAGTCTTTGGCTGTCGATTCAGGCGCCTATTTCCGCCCTTGCTCTATCGTCGGTGTGATGAGCGCGGACTCATTCCCTACTTTGTGAATTAATCCTTTTGCTCATTTTCACTCCAAATGGACCTTTTCGCCTTCTTTTGCTCCCAAGGACTCCAAAACACCTAGTAAACTCAAAAACACGCGTAAAGTACATAATTCACCAGAAAAAATAGCAAAGAAAGCGTAACTACTAGATAGTAAATTAGGTGTTTTAGACACCTATGATTCCCCACACTTAGACTTTGCTAGTCCTAAGGCAAATCAAACAAAACAATTCTAAAGAATACATACAACTCAGGTGTCGTCGAGGCTACGGTCACTTTTAGCATAAATAACAAGCCTTTAAACCCCCAGGTGTCCCCTAGTGGGCGAGTTATAGTCTCGTGAGGGTTTTACTAGAGATATACCCACAAAACCTATTTTACCAACTTACTAGTCTCGCTAAGAAGACATAGAGATTCCACACACTATTCATAAGAAGTTAGTGAATATCATGTTGTTGAGGTGAAAGCCGTATTGATTGCTCCAATATGCTCCCGTCCATAGAAATTGGTACCTGAAGCGAGATTCTCAAAACTCGAATAAGAACCAAAGAATAAGAAAAAGTAAAACAAAACTAAATACAAAAATAAGAAACCAAAACAATTAACAACCGATGCCTCCCAAACAGCGGCGCCAAAATTGACCTAGGTTGTCACCACAAATATAATTACACTTTCTTACTACTCAAAATATAAATATAGCAAGGGCAAGAAAGGATCGATCCACAGAGAGGTCTAGGTTGTCAAATTGTTGTGGTTTCCTATATAAAACAGGATTTTTACGATTAGGTAAATAAAAATAAACAAAAGCAAATAAAAGTACGCAAATCAAGAATGTGAAATATTGGATAAAGGTTTCATCTTCAATTGTAAACAAGTTTATGAATATATGAATAGAATTCGTATTTAATCTCATTATCATCAAAAGCCATAGAATACCTTATTGCAAGAATACTAAAGTAAATTTCCAAAGTCATGACACACACATTAGAGGCTGCGTATGTGAAATCTACCTAAAGAATAACCTAAGCCTTGCGCTAATCAAGTTCAATTCTAGGAGCATTAAGTTTCGGAAATAGGCTTATCAATGCAATTGTAATACATTGCGCAAACAATTGAACAAGGTCAATTTCTACATATGAATACAAGGATGTATCACTACAACCTAGCATCATATCATGCTACTCGTATTCAAGGTTATCGCTCGATGAAAACCCTAAAATAGCTATAGATATGGATGTGAGTTCAATCAATTCTAGACTTAACTAAACAAACATTCAATCATATTGCAATACATCAATCATGCAATTATTGTAATCCGTAGAAATCATACGATAATATTGAGAGAAAACTAATTCATAAAAATCATAACTTGGTTGCAAAATCCAACTACATCTTCAACCAATAAAAACTTAGTTACTCATGGCATAGGAGTTCATAGCAAGAAGAAAGAGAAAACCCTAATGGAGATATATGGTTTAGAGAAAGAGTTTTCTATTTATATGCTTCTCCCATTCCAAAAGGATACTCTTTCCAAATTTTTTGGTCAAACCTTCTCAAAAACCATCTCCAAGTAGTCCACCAAGCCCATGTGTGAAAATAAGTCTCTGGAAATTTCGGGTCCAAAAAGGTGGATAGGATTCCGCGTCATCACAATCCGGTCGCGTCTAGGAATGAGAAGCTGTCTTTATCGACAAGTGCACACTATGAGCTCATCTCCATATCTCTGCAATTCAAACAATCACAAAATACCATCTAAACCAATTCCTTGTTCTTATGAAACGCGCCCAAAACGTGACCCGTAGCTCATATGTCCAATCGACTCTTGCATCCAACACATACCCCTTCGCGATTCATTGAAACATTCACGATCCCCACTCTCGGTTCCGAAATCCGATGTTGGAACTAGTACCATCGCTGCACCAATTTGCTCCGTTTCGCACAATCACTTTGCATTTTATTCATGCATTCTCTCCTCGCCCACGCAACACAAGCAAACTCCATCGAGCTACAATTGCATATGACACCGGCTCCCATTGGGACCACCACCACTCAGCCCTTAGTAACACACATGACCACCACGAGTTCGGTATTTTCGACCTTTTGCATTGCGACACGGCCCGGCCCTTCAGTCCCATTCAATCCACATGAACCAACTACCATAACCAACCAGCAGCTTCCTTTGCGCTTCACCCATTCTTGGCTGAACTTGTTCTTGCATAGCTCAAATGTGCTCAAGCCATGTGCTCGACTTAACACACACTCATCACATTCCCGTAGCTCAATTCAAAAACATTAGCTTCGACCAAAAAGGCATCTTCACCGAACATCATAAACCCAAGCCAACAAACTGGCCATAACCACCGGCTCCAATTCAACTCTTGCCTTCACACGAAATCGTTAGACTTCACTAGATACCCATTTGTGCCATTCTGCACCCTTATGCTCGGACCAATCGGCTAATTTTCATACCGGCACCATAGCTTGCAGCCCCTTGAGTGACACTCGACCAATTAACAACAGCACCATAGCTTGCGAAACAACACCAAGACATAATCCACTTCCATTTTCCCGGCAAACATACATTGTGTTCATAAGTTCCACCAATCCAGTGCCTTCATTTGACTGCAATCACCACCACCAATACCTTCTTGACTCTCAACAATTATCAACCCCATGACTCTCTTCACATCTCAACCCCGAGCGCATCTGACATCACCAACTCAAAGGCAATCTCATTCAAATCATCATTCCAACAACAGGGTCATCCTTACCCAACTCTTCCTTGCCTAGCCCTTTTCACCTCTATCTTGAGTGGCAAAACCATTTGACTCGAGCTTCTCTTCCTTGACTCATTACTTTATAAACACTCCATCATTTAACTGTATTGCAAAGCATGAACACTTCACAATGCCCTTTCATCCTTTCCAACTCTACTCACAATGGCGGCAAGCCAACACAAGAGTTATTGCTCTATTCGTATGGGAAATCACCACCTCGCCTCACCGAACTACTCCATTCGGTTAGCCTGCTTCAATCCCTTAGTTATTCTGGATTAGGCAATTGCAAACACCTTTGTGTGTTACTCTGTTGATACCAAAGTGATTCCCAAGCTCTTTCAATCTCGAGCTGACCATCAAAACCCATTTACTTTAGATAATTTTGTCTCACATTTCACCCACAACCGACAACAATAGGACCATCTTCTCATTCTCATTCTTCGCTTCCAATTCACCTCAACCTTGGTGTTCTTTCATGATTTGATTCTAATCCTCCATCGATCGTACCCGGCTCCAATCCGCACATATATTTCGCAAATATATGAACCCTAACTTGCCTTTTGATTCTGCTCATTTCATATCATGATTTCTTCCATTTCTGTTTCTCATAAAGAAACAATCCTTTGAATTTCACCGTGAATTCTCTGCGTTCGAATTATGGAGCCGCCATGCCTTCTCTCTTTCTGAATTTGGAGTGGTAGTGAAAGACAAACTAATTATCCGAGAAACACCCGACCCTAATTAAATGCTTTGTTACCAAGGTAACTTAGATTGCAAACCCTGATTTGAAAATTATATAAAGGAGAACTCTAGCAACTGGGAAATCTAATCCCCGCACTTCTATGTGTTACTAGTTGCATAACTAGAGTCGATTCTCCTTTAACCTTAGGTTTCTGTCGAGACCTTGTAGGTTAACGACTTGAAGACTTCATTGGGATTGTGAAGCCATACCCAACTATTTTCTCTGTAGTTGCGTGATTCGATCTTGCATCTTCTATCGTGTTGAGTACAATTGAAATAATTGACTCGAGATTAATATCTCCGATAGGCAAGATAAAAGTAATCACAAACATCTTCGTCTCATCGTTTGTGATTCCACAATATCTTGTTTCGCTAGTCGATTAAGATAATTGGACTTTGGTACTCAGGTTTTGTCCAACAGTAGCATTTGTCCAACGTTAGTGCTTGGTACGTGGACTGGATGTTGACCCGTGCTAACCGTTTATGACTAGACTTCTATTAATTTTATAAAATATAAATAGTGAGTTACAATCGTACCCCTAAGTAATTCATTACTCTAATTCCCTACTCTCCGTCAAAAGATGATTTTTTTCTTCTTCATCTAAGGTTGCCGATCTAACATAGAGTTGAGAGAAATGATGGTGTTTTTGAATCGAGGGAAGAGTTAGAAGCCGAGAATCAAACAATAGTTGTAGGAGTGTTGGATACAAATATGATTTAAGCTTGGGTTCGATTTGAAATCTAGGGTTTGAACAGTTGAAGAGATTTGATTCTTTATTTTTCAAGAAATCAAAGATTAGATCTAGTGACTGTTAATGGAAGTTGAGACAGGGATTAGTTGTTTGATGTTGATGGAAGAGATTTTAGAAGATTCGAAATTGAATGGGATTTGGCTTGAATTTGTGGGCGATTGATGGGTTTTAAAGCCAACAAAAAGAAGATGAATCTGAGTTGAGTTTTCTTCACAATAGCCAGAATATCTCATCTCATTAATTTGTGGGCGATTGATGGACTGCTGTTTGTAGTTCTTCCAAACCATGTATGATATATGTCCATCTTAAGAAGTATCTTATCCGTCCAAAAGAATTCTTAGGACCATGTAAAAATCCCAGATGAAAGCCTCAATACAGATGGTATACACATACAAAAAGCATCCAATGTTCGTGTTCACAACTGTGGTATAAAGATTGGTGACGATTGCATCTCCATTGGTGCTGGTACTAGAGACCTATTGAGAATATGGGTTAAAGAATAGCACGGTAGAGATGGCTTGAAATCAAAATTATTTTGATGGCGTTTTTGAAATAAGATAAAAAATTATTTTGATGATGCAAGAAATCGTTTTTGAATCGAAGTGAATCAATTACGGAAGGATTAAGATAAACCAAGAAGAATTGATGAGAAATGGTGGTGTATTGAATTGCTCAAGAAATAGGTCTCGTTGTTGGTGGCCTGAGAGAATCGAAGTGAATCAATTACAGGGAAGAGATGTTGTTAAAATGGGTTTTTTAAGGTCGTGCTGATTGGTAAGAATTAGAAGTTCTGGAAGTGAAACAATGGTGATTGATTAGATGTATGTTAGGATTACAGGGAAAACAACATGAAATAGAGGAAATTTTGCTTTAGTAATTCTCCATTGAGTCGACTCCATGACTCGGTTACCATTACTCGGTCATTATAGCAATCTTCAGTAATGATTTTTTTTTTCTTTTATTTTGTTTTACTTAATTGTTATTTTAATAATTTTTTAACAAAAATTATTATCTAACCAAGTCAATGCTAATCAACGCCCAATCCAGGTACCAAGCACTAACGTTGGACAAATGTTAGACCAAAGCCTAGTTTTGGACAAAACCCAAGTACCAAAGTCTAATTATCCCAAGATTATTGCGAGGTGATTGATAATACTAGGTTATTCTTCGGGAATATAAGACCGGTTTATCAATTGGTTCCTGTTCATCTTGATTTATCAAAAGACGGAACAAAACTCATAGGCATTTATGTGGGAGACAGATTTATCTATACCAATAGACTTTTCTGTGTGAGACAAATTTGTTTATCAAGTCTTCGACTTTGGGTCGTGATGCGTGTCGTAAGTGCAACAAATTATTCGATATATTTCCCACTAATTAAATAAATAATATAGCGGTAGTAAGGATCGTTCCCACAGAGAGCTGTGTAATTGATATGTTATTTGATTCATCAAAATAATAAAAGACAAGAGGGATTATTTGATTAAAGTAAAATAAAAATAATAACAAATAAAAGAAAGAGATGATCAAGGAATCTTCGCCGCTACCGAGCGATAACTGGATTAGTATACTTATCTATCTTCGTTAGAACCATTCATCACCAACCGTAGAATAACAACTAGCTCAGTGCTATCCCCAAAACTCCTTATACCACGGATACGGAAGCTCTCCAATATCAGATTCTGTTCAACCAAACCACCAAGTAGTAGCTCACTCAAGGTGTAATCCAATCGAACGTTTTAGGCTTTGTGAATTAGGTTGATCCCAATAGTTAAACTCTTAGCTCAAGATCCACTTGCTGGTGTTATCTTCACTCGCAATTGCTCCACAAAATTCCTCTGCAAGGTCTCGCGATTTCTACTTGTGTATGAATTATTCGACGATTACTTATCTCCTAACCCAATACTAGCGATAAAATGATCAAAAGATTAATCTAGCGTGCACTCCAAACAATCTAATTGATCAATCATAAACCCTAAACATAGTGAAAACAAACGATGATGTGATTAAAACTCCGCACAAATTTATATAATTAATAAAGCTTCACGCGTAGAACTTTGAATTCATCCTCAATCAACAAAAGTTTAGCTTCTCATGATTACACAATTACCCGGTTTCCCCCTAAAGGGATAAACCCTTTATTTTTAATGAAGAACAAAAGTGTAATATGAGATGAGATATTTATGATATTTTTTCTTAGGTTAAGAAGTCCCTTATATAGTCTCCAAATTTTAAAAGTGCTCGTGCTCCAAATCCCGGTCGAAATAGGTCACCAAAGTTGCCAAATATTGTCAAAACTCTCATAGGAAACTCACGTTTCTCAGCTGGCCAGGGAAAGTAGTCGCAATTATCCAAACGGGTCTGCAAGAAATCCATCCCAATTGCATTGCTTGGATTTTCAGATCATTTGAACCGACGACTTCTTTTATTCACGGACCCGATATCTGGCCGTAAGTTCTCCTGGATTATTTTCTTATTCTCTCGGTTGTTTTACGGCTGGGACTTTCTATACGTATCTCCTCCTGTATCTTTTACTCTTACTCCGTAACTCTCGACCATTTTTCCAGCCATGAAAACCAAAGCTCCTTGTTTTATAACTGGAGCTCTCTTCATTTCAGCACTGCCATTAATACATGGAACTTCATCATCTCAGTTCAACTTCTCAAACTCGAGTCTCTTTTCCTTCCCTGACTTCTTCTTCTCAGCTTAGACACGAACTTCCTCATCACCAAACTCGAGCGCTTCTCTGTTTCACATCCAAACTCCGTCGACAGACTCCCCCGTACAACCAAGAATTACAACTCTTCTCCATCGAGCATCACTATCATCTTCCCTCGTCACCATTGCCTCAAACTCGAACTCAAGATTTCTCTTTCCTTCCCAGTCACGACCACCATCTCCCTGATCTTGCTCGTCAATGGAAGCAGCCTGATATCTGAATTCCTCTTATCTCGTTCAACCTTCCATGGATCAGTAGCATATGCATCCATACTCTATTACTGCCAGCAACATCGTCAGAGTATCATTACCAGTCTAGTCCTCACTGTCTCCCTTAGCTTTTCTCAATCACCACCGACACTGCTCGTTTCATCGAATCATCAGTGTTAGACTTAGTAGTCATCCGTATTGTGTACGGATTCAATCTATGCAGTTAATCATGTCCATAGGATTTAGTTAGTGACTGACAACTGTTTCTACCCGTCATAACAGAAACTGTAAATAGTGACAGATCACCTTCTGTACCAGTCAAAGTATGTAATTTCTTTTTCATTGTCTACAAGTCTATATAAGACTTTGTCTTGTACTCAGTCCTGTAACTTTCACATCTTAATAAATCACACTTCTCACATGGTATTAGAGTACCAAAGGGGATTTTAACTTCTCTCTCTGATCCTTACAATGTGATAACCTTCAAACTGCCATTAAACCTGCAACTCAACCCTAAACAATGGTGCGGAAAACTCAAACTATCCCATCTACTTACGCTATCAACAACAACAATGTTCGGAACATCAACAATTCACAGTTGAATCCACCATTATCATCACCACAACAACAACAACAACACCAACATCAATCTTTATCTTCTACTTCTCAACCACCACCACCATCACCACCACCTGTAACTCATCAATCATCTCCACAACCGTCTTCTACAGCTCCACAACCACATCTTCATCATACACCAATACAAGTTCCACAACACACAACTCCTCAACAACAACAATTTCATCGTTTTTACTTTCCTCAATCACAATAACAACCACAACCTTTTCAACCTTCTTTTTACAATTCTTTTGGTTTTCATAATCGATTTACAATTCCTTTTTAGAATATCAATAATTTTGTCTCTGACAAATTAGATGGATCAAATTATCTTGCATGGAAAGATCAGATCTCCTCCATTCTTATCTGCACCAATCTTTATGGTTTTGTTGATGGAATTGTTCAACCCGAATCTCCCATGGTGATGATCAATAATACTCAGATTGTAAATCCGAATTATCTTGAGTGGTTACAGATTGATAGATTTGTTGGATCTTGCATTAATGCTGCAGTTGATTGATCCTTCTCTTCAGAGTTACTTGGTAGAACCACAGCCAGAGAAAAAATGGATACATTTGGCAAAATTATTCAGTGATCAATTTCTTGCTCGAAAGTCTTTGTTGCGATCTCAGCTTCATTCAATCAAGAAAGGATCTTCAACGATTTATGTTTTTTTTCATCAAATTAAAACAATTGCGAACTCTCTTGCAGAGATTGGTGAACCTGTTCAAGATTCAGATCTGGTAATGTATACTCTCAATGGTCTTGGTAGAGAGTTTATTCACTTTGTTGTTAATGTTAAAAAGCGAGAACCTCCACTTTCCTTCTCTGAACTCAGATCTCGATTAATTAGTCATGAGCAATTCTTAAAAGAACAAGATTCAGATTCATTTTCTCCACTAATCTCAGATCCAACAAATTCTGCTTTCTTTGTAAAGAAACAATATCCTGCATCCTCATACAATCCTGCATTTCGAAAACCTATGCCTTCATATAATTCATCTTCAAATTCTCAGGCTAGTACTTCTTCTGCTCCTCCAGGTTTTCGTAAAACTGAATTTAATCCTAAACAGAAACAAATTATAGGTCCTGATAAAATTACTTGTCAAATATGTCTAAAGAAAGGTCATCTTGCAAATCGATGTCGATTTCATTATTCTGCTTCTAGAAATAGTTCAGCACCTCCACATAAGGCTTTTCTTGGTCTTGATCTAAATGCAGGCAGTGGTTCTTCTTTACCTTGGAGTTCACAAGAGTTTGACTTTAATGTACAATTTTCTTCTGATATTGCATATGAAAGTGGAGGATATTGAAGTCATACTCAATCAGGACCAATCTGGATTCTTGACTCAGGCGCTTCCAGTCACATGAAAAATGATGCTTCCATTCTACATCATCCTACAACTCACTCTGGCACTGAACAAGTTATGGTTGGTGATGGTAAGCTCCTTCCCATTTCTTTAGTAGGATCTTCTACAATATCTACTGCTTCTAAACAGTTTAATCTACACAAAGTTTTTTATGTTCTTGACTTGCAACATAACTTAATGTCTGTGGCTCAATTTACTAAAGAGAATGATTGTGTGTTCTTGTTCTATCCTTGGGGATATGAAATCAAGTCTTTAAAGAGCAATCTTATTCTTGCTAAAGGAATGGTTCAGAATAGGCTATATCCAATGTTCTCAGGTCACTCTACTACTCACTCATCTACTGCTGCTTCACAATATAGTGCTGCTCTTACTACTACAGTTGCTTCTTCAGCTTTATGGCATTCAATATTAGGACATCCTGCTCAAAAATTCTCACTAAGCTTAGTACTACTAATGACATAAATCTATCTGCAAAATGTATCTCCTTGTGTGGATCATGTCAATTAGATAAGAATAAGTTTTTACCATTTCATGCTATTGGTAATTTCTCTAGTACACCACTTGAACTGATTCACTGTGATATTTGGGGACCTGCCCCTGTACAATATCATCTAGGTTACAAATATTACATTTTATTTATTGATGATTGTACTAAATTTTCCTGGATTTATCCATTAAAGAATAAATCAGATAGTGTTCAATGCTTCAAACTGTTTAAGTCCCTTGTTGAGAATCTGTTTGAAGTTAAGATCAAATATTTTCAGTGTGATGGTGCTCTTGAGCTTATAAAGGGACCTTTTAGAGAGTTTCTTGATTCAAATGGTATTGCCTTAAGAATTTCTTGTCCTTATCTTCATCAACAAAATGGGTCAGCTGAAAGAAAGCATAGGCATGTCACAGAGATGGGGAATACTTTATCTTTTCATGCTTCTCTTCCTAAGAAATTTTGGTTTGATTCTTTTTTAGCAGTTGTTTTTCTTATCAATAGACTTCCAAGCAAGCTTCTTGCTTACAAATCTCCTTATGAGGTGTTATATAAGTCTAAACTAGCTTAGTCTCTTATTAGAGTGTATGGATGTTTATGTTATCCAAACTTGGTGGCTTATAGGAAAGATAAGCTCAGTCCTAAATCAGTTGCTTGTGTCTTTTTGGATATAACATTCATCATAAGGGCTACAGATGTATGGACTTAAACACTCACAGGGTATATGTTACTACTCATGTGGTTTTTGATGAGCATAAGTTTCCTTTTTCTACTTCAGAAGTTTTTGCTCAAGCTTCTTCTTCAGTTGTTCCTTCAGTCGAGGCATCTCCCATTGCTGCTACTTCACCAGCTGTATCACCTGACATTGTTGCTCCTTCATCAACATAGTCATCTAGCCCTATTGAGTCACCTCACATTGTTGATCCTATCACAGTTGAGTCTACTAATTTTGTTGCTACTACATCACACAAGTCAACTGCCATTGTTGCTTCTTCTCCAGACCCTTCTTGTATGCATACAAGATCTAAATTAGGTATTCATTTACCCAAAGTTTTATCTAAAGATTTTGTTGCAAATACTACTCTCAAACATCCAATACCTCTTGCTCTTGCTACTTTACTTAAACCACCTCTTGAACCAAAATCTTTTAAAGAATCAATCAAGTTACCTATTTGGGTCAATGCTATGAAAAATGAATACACTGCCTTGCATGAAAATGACACTTTTATTCATGTTCCTTATCATCCTTCCATGAATGTGCTTGGCTGCAAATGGGTTTATAAGACCAAACTCAATACCGATGGTACTATTGAGAGACACAAGGCAAGATTAGTGGCTAAGGGCTATCACCAGGTAGATGGTATTGATTTTGAGGAAACCTTTAGTCATGTTGTTAAAGCTACTACCATTAGATGTGTTTTAAGTCTAGCTCTCTCAAATAACTGGAGTATGAGGCAACTTGATGTAAACAATGCTTTTCTCCATGGATACTTAAAGGAGAATGTCTACATGGAGCAACCCCCTGGATTTGTTGATCCAGACCATCCTTCATATGTTTGTCAGCTCAATAAATCCTTATATGAACTTAAACAGGCCCCAAGGGCTTGGTATGAAAGATTTAGTGGATTTCTACTCAAGTCTGGCTTCATTAATTCTACATATGATACTTTTATGTTCATTTATCACAAGAATTCAGATAGAATGATTCTCTTGGTGTATGTGGATGATATCATTCTTGTAGGCACCTCTGACTCTCTTCTTGCTTCCTTTATTAATTATTTAAAGTCTGAGTTTGCCATGAAGGATCTTGGACCCTTACATTATTTCTTGGGCATTGAGGCTTCCTTAGATTCTTCAGCTTATAAGATGCTTCTTACACAGAATAAATATTCTGTTGATCTACTCAGAAAACATGATATGTTAGGTTGTAAGCCTTGTAAAACTCCAGTGGGGTATGGTCCAAGGGTTTCTGCTTATGAAGGTGATCCTCTCAAAGATGCCACCTCTTATAGAAGCTTAGTGGGTGGACTTCAATATTTGACACTTACAAGGCCTGACATTAGTTTTGCAGTAAACTATGTGAGTCGGTTCATGCATAAACCTATAGATGTACATCTTCAACTTGCTAAACGTATTCTCAGATATGTCAAAGGTTCTCTGGGTCAAGGTATTACTTTGGGATGTGGAAACTGCTTAGAACTTACTGCATATTGTGATAGTGACTGGGCTGGTTGCCCTGACACAAGAAAATCCACATCAGGATATTGTGTCTTTGTATGAGGCGATTTGGTTTCTTGGTCTTCAAAGAAACAACACACTATTTCTCGTTCTTCCACTGAGGTTGAATATAGAGGCCTTGCAAATGCAACAACTGAGATTCTCTGGCTTTCATATTTGTTTGAAGAGTTATCTGTCTATTTATCTCTTCCTTGTCGCCTATATTGTGACAATCTTGGTGCTGGCAGTTTAACAACAAATTCTATTTTTCATGCGCACACTAAACACATTGAGGTGGACTATCACATGATCCGAGATCTAGTTACTACTGGTTTTCTAAAGGTTTCTCATATCACACTCTGAGTCAGATTGCCGATGTGTTTACCAAGGGCTTGTCCAAATCTCAGTTCAGTTTATTGAAGGCCAGACTGATGCTTGAATTTCGTGCATCGGTTTGAGGGGGATGTTAGACTTAGTAGTCATCCGTACTGTGTACGGATTCAATCTATGCAGTTAATCATGTCCATAGGATTTAGTTAGTGACTGACAATTTGTTTCTACCTATCATAACGAAGCGTAAATAGTGATGAGATCACCTTACATGTACCGATCCACGGTATGTAATTTCTTTTTCATTGTCTACAAGTCTATATAAGACTTTGTCTTGTACTCATTCCTGTAACTTTCACATCTTAATAAATCACACTTCTCAGAATCAGTGGTCCATCAATACACAACGAGTTCCACCATCTTAACCAATTCATCTTCCTCATTTCCGAAAATAGCAACAACATCTCTCCCAGCTCCACTATCACCAATCTGATCACCATCTTATCAACAGAAATACAGCTTCACCTTCTTAATTTCCTCCATTACAGGCACCACGGCGCTACTGCATCAATGCCTTCCATCGCAGATAACACCATATTCCCTGTCCATCAACTGCTCGAACCACCACAGCCTCAGCTCCACTCTCATCATCACTACTAATAACTCCCTTCGAATACCACTGCCTTTAATCTCATCACACTACCAACTCCTTCCTCCCAACCACAGACTCGATCACCAGCACATATCAAATCCATTGTCACTGCCATCGACAGCACATCAGTTCAAACTCGAGCTCTTTTCATCTGTAAGTCTACATTAACAGTCACTTGCCAATAATCACCATCAACTTCCATGCTCCTCTTTCATTCACAGTACAAACGAGACATCAATGACATCAGCATCTTTCTCTTCTTCCCTTCTCGTGGTTCACTCGAATTCTACTGCGTCAAACCACAGCTATGGCAAACTAGTAACAACTTCACAGATTAACCTCATCTCGAGATCCATCAACACCATTATATCACAGCTGCACCCGTCATTATTATCAATTGCCGATCACTTTTAACTCTCCCTGAACTGGTCGTAATTGTCGGTCTTGTGGGACTGACAGTTCAGTTCATATTCAGTGGCTGCCCTGATTAATTCAGGTGGGCGCCTTCATCAATTCTGTACTGTCCAATTTGTAGCAACTTTGGCTAGCTTCGAACACCCATAAAATCTTCATACGACGTCGGAATAACTCCATTCTTTCGCCGTTGGCTTCTCCATTTCGTCCTCTTCGAGATGATAGCAAGAACTTGTATATTTGAATGTGTTCCACTTGGTCTTTGGCCCTTCTCCGTTTGTAGATTTCACTTTGTAGCTCTTTTCACTTCTTTTCGGATGATTCACCTAATGAAACAAAAATAAGAGAAAACAAGAATAATATACAATAATTTGCAAGATTATATAACAATTACTAGCATGGATTCGACACTAACTATATGCAAAATATGCACTTAACAAATTCCCCCACACTTGGCTTTTGCTAGTCCTCGAGCAAACTATCTAACAAAAATAAAATACAACAACTCCATGTCGTCGAGGATACAGTTGCACTTAGAATGTGCAATAGGCCTTTAAACCCCTAGGTGTCCCTAGTGGACGAGTTATAGTCTCGTGAGGGTTTACTAGAGATATACCCACAAAACCTGCTCCAACTTCAAAGCGTTCCAGTTTCCCAAGCATCCAAAGAGCTATGAGGACATAGAGTTTTTGCATGCTAGTAATAAGAAGTTAGAAATACCAAAGAACATATTCTCATTCTTAAATGTTGAGTGAGAAATAACCACACCATAATGAGAGAACGCGTGTTTGAGAGCGATCAATAAGCATTTCGCCTCGACTTCTGCCTCACTTAAAAGGATTTTATGATAATTGCACTCAAAAAGACGACTTTTTTATGGGTCTCACATGTGTGCATGTAGGAATGAAGAGAGAAATCCTACACACGTTGAATGGTGGGAAGGAAACCTTTCGAATAATTTCTGTAAACCCCACAAGATCGTGGGAAATAAAAGACTTTTTCTGATGATCTCTAAGAAAGGAAATCAACCATTATTGCGAGTGTAGATGGTGGATTTTAGTTCAGGGGTAAAATTGTAAAACCAAATTTATACACTGACATCCTGCAAAGGATAAAGTCACTGATAAGTGATGAATACTTCTCCACTTTACTAATTCACCTAAAATGGAGCATGTAGCAACAATCACATATACCCTGTGAATTTATAGCATTATTAATTAATGCGTGACCAGCCTTGTATTTCCTGTGTTGTTCATTTGAACTCTCATTATTAGTGCGGCATGACGACCGAGTGTTGCTCTCATCGAGTAACACGAATCTCCAAGTGTCACTAATGAGGCATGCACGAAATACCCGTACTGAGCTCTACAACTCTCGGTGTGTTATACTAGCCCGATTGAGCATACATCTCTCGGTGTGTTATACTAGCCCGATTGAGCATATTTGAACGGATTGTCCATATCGGTCTCGAAACAATCACGACCACGCAAGTTGGCCGCACGATTTAACCAGCCTAGACGAACCCTAGTAGGAGCAGGCAACCACATCAATGACCACCAGCGGGCCCCTTAATGCCATGGCCGGTCAAGTACAAGTCACGCCCTCCAAACAACCACCAAACACCATCCTGAAGTTGGATGTCCAGGCTGGTATGGAGCGGCTTGGAGGAGCTCGTACGAACAAAGGCTGCCTACGGCAGTCTCAAATCCATCACGTCCGTTCATCTTCGCCGACGCGATTGGACGGCGCGGATCGCCCCATTCCCGGTCGGACAAGCACCGTTGTGTACACCGGCGGGCCCCCTTTCTACCTGCATAGCCGACCATCTCACGACCTAGCCAGGAAGGAGCAAACGCTCGCCCAAAGTTCGGCCGACGTGATGCCTTAAGGGTCGCAGGAAATTCCACTAAGGGTCTTAAATCGATCTCGACCATCCAACTTCACCGACATGTTTGGATGGCTTAGATCAGACCCCTAGCCATCAGACAGGTATTGGCGTGATCACCACCGGCCCAATGTGGGCCCCACATGGTTGGCCTCCCCAAAAGAGGAGCGTAGCTTGCCAATTCGTCCAGCCAAAGTAGCGTGGACAAGAAACCCTAATTAGGGTTTGCGTCATATCACATGTGTCGCAAATCAATCACGACCATCCATCTTCGCAGGCATAGATGGAGGGTGTAGATGTAGATTCAAAGGGTCCCGAGCATGTCAACATGATCACCGTGGGCCCATCTACACGCCTGACTGATCGACCAAGGCCAACCATGGTTGGACGTCTCGAAACGCGCGCCCGAAGTAGGCATGACGTGCGGTCTTCAACTCCTTTGCGGCATGGGATTTCTATCGCAAATCAATCTCAGCTGCTCCTCTTTACCGAAAAAATTGAGTGGTTTAGATCACACTTTCATGGGACAATGAGGTACGGACGTGTACACCGGCAAGCCGTCTACACGCATGCCCGATCGGTCATGTCAAAAACGTCTCCCATGCTTGGATTCGACCAAGCTGAAGAGTGATGCTTGGGCACCTCTTCAAAACCCTAAAACTTCATCAACGGTCGCGAGATGAGCGTCACGAGATCATCTCGTCCGTCCAACTCTACCCGACTTGGTTAAGCGGCCACTGGTTAGGAGTTAAGCGACCAACAAGGCATCACCACGATCACCGTCCACCACTCTTTCACATGAGGTGATCGGCCAAATCGAGGCTTGCATGTATAGCCTCAAACGATCACTCGAAGATGGCTGGACATGATGCTATTTTAAGACGCTTAGATTCGTGACTTACTTCAATAAGCCTTAAAACAGCGATGGTTCACACATGCTGAATATATTCGATGCGTTACCTGCATAGAATACACACAATATCTCATAAATATTGACTTCCTAAATAACTTAGTTATTTAATCCAGCATTACATGCTACTTC
>JAJJWW010012148.1:0-98291 GCA_023531295.1 Papaver armeniacum
CTGACATTAGGTCTGAAAATGGTGTTTCTTCATCTCACCGAGGCAATTCAGACAGTTCAGTTCCATTATCTGAAGGTGTATATTCTGAAAATTCTGAAGCTATAAGTGACACTCATGATACGATAGTTCGACGAAGTGCTCGGTCTCAGGTTCCCAATACTCGTTTGAGGGATTATGTATGTTGTTAGAGCACTGCTCGGTTGAACTCGCATGCGTTGCTATCTCAAGCATGTTTGTCAATGTTAGTGATCAAACCTATAAGTCTTGATTTCTAGCCTATTTATAGATGTCTCGGACTAGGACATAGATTGTGTAGTTCAGCTTAGACTTCACGGCGTTCATCATTTGAAGACGAAGAACTACCAAGGAGAGCTAGTGGAACTTCATCGACAAAAGGTATGTGGAGACTGAAACTCATCTATCACTTGGAAAGTCTATTTCTACTCTATCTCTTATATTGAGACATAAGTCGTATTACGATATAGTTTTCTATATACACATCTGAGATTTCGAGCTGAGTTTATCTCTCTTACATATTTCTCAAAATATGTGTTGGCAAGCTTTCGCTTCGACCAAGTTCATCTTATATCATGTGAAAATTGCCGAGTAACATCTTAGATGGTTTGTGTGATACAATCATTTGGTCTAGTCTTGGAATGTTTCGTTATGATTATTTCAATATCTTGAAAATTATTTTAATGATAATAGTGTGTGAAAACGACTATTGTCATCCTCTAAGAAAGTTTCAATGATTGAAATAAGAGTTTAGAACACTTAACCATTATTGGATATGTCATGTTGTGCACTCTTGCACATATGTAATCCATGTACGGGAACCATAGTATGCGCACCCGTTCGCGTACCTGTTGGTTTGAGAAATCCAGGAACCTAAGTATGTGTACCCATTTGCAACTGGCGTATAGGTTCATGCCCGAGAATTTCTGCTGGGATTGAAAGTTCGCGTACCCGTTTGCGTACTGGCGAAACCCAATCTTGGTCCGGGTATTTCAAGTATGCGTACACGTTTGCATACTTGAAGGTTAAAGTTCTAAAATCGGTTATGAACTTGAACTTGAACATAAACATTTATATATAATAAGGAATGCAATCTTTGCAAACCGTGGCTATAATGTTCATGATTGATTCGAGTGAATCAAACCGATTTTGCTTCAATTGCGTTCTTATATACTTCTATGAGAATATAGCAATTGAACGGCTCTTTAACTAGTTTCATTTGAGTCGTTTGAACTAGTTATGGTTAAGATGAATAAGGTTGATATGAGAGTAATCATATGGCTAACTTCGGTTAACTATTTGTGAGCCAACATGGTGTACACGTCTGGGTACGGTTACATAAACCTAAATAAGGGTACATTTCAATTATGTGTAACAAGCTAAGTTCGATCTAACGGTTGAAAGATAGCTTGGTTGAATCAGGTTTTTCATCTAACGGTGAATATTGAATGCTTTGTTACCAAGGTAACTTGGATTGCAAACCCTGATTTGAAAACTATATAAAGGAGAACTCTAGCATCTGGGAAACCTAATCCCCACACCTCCTGTGTGTTACTAGTTGCATAAACTAGAGTCGATTCTCCTGTAATTTTAGGTTTCTTCGAGACCCTGTAGGTTAACGACTTCAAAGACTTCATTGGGATTGTGAAGCCAGACCCAACTATTTTCTTTGTAGTTGCGTGTTCTGATCTTGCCCGATTCTATCGTATTGAGTATAATTGACTCGAGATTAATTTCTACGATAGGCAAGATAAAAGTAATCACAAACATCTTCGTCTCATCGTTTGTGATTCCACAATATCTTATTTCGCTAGTCGATTAAGATTATTGTGAGGTGATTGATAATACTAGGCTGTTCTTCGGGAATATAAGTCCGGATTATCAATTGGTTCCTGTTCACCTTGATTTATCAAAAGACGGAACAAAAACTCTTGGGTATTTCTGTGGGAGACAGATTTATTCAATCTATAGACTTTTTTGTGTGAAACAGACTTTTTTATCAAGTCTTCGACTTTGGGTCGTAGCAACTCTTGGTTGTGGGTGAGATCAACTAAGGGAATCAAGTGCGTAGTATCCTGCTGGTATCAGAGACGTAAGGAACGCAACTGTACCTTGAATCTGTGTGAGATTGATTAGGGTTCAACTATAGTCCAGTCTAAAGTTAATTGGTAGTAGGCTAGAGTCTGTAATGGCTTAATACAGTGTGGTGTTCAAACTGGACTAGGTCCCAGGGTTTTTCTGCATTTGCAGTTTTCCTCGTTAACAAAATTTTGGTGTCTGTGTTATTTCTTTTCCGCATTATATTTTGTTATATAATTGAAATATCACATGTTGTGTGTTAAGATCAATCAATTAGAATATCCAACCTTTTGTTGTTGATTTAAATTGATTGACACTTGAACATTGGTCTTTGGTACCGTTCAAATTATTTCACATAATAATCAGGCTCGCGGATTTCTGTCTATTTGATTTGCTGATTATATTGTGAAACAGAGATATTAAACTCTTTGATATACTTTACTCTAGATTGAGTCTGACTGTCTAGTAAATTCTCTAGAAAGTATACTGGAGTAAGTCATCTCAGATTGCGAAACGAATTGTTGGGTGTGTGTTTATGGGTGAAAACTAATTCTGCCGGTTTTGGTAATTTGGGGTGTGTGGATGAGAAATGAATCTAAACCCTAAACAAATGCACTGCACGGGAGTGCTTGTGATTCGAGAAATCAATCTGTACAACTCTGGCCTAAACCAAGAAATGGCCGTTCCAGACTTGCTTCGGTCATAAAGTGAAGGAGATGGGGTTGATCTTAGGGAGGGAAGCGAAGAAGGTGTTGAGATTGTGAAGGTGTTGGCTGTGTATGACTTGTATCATAAAGCTTAACTGGTTTGCAGAATGTAAGCTATCAGTTCTGGTGTTTGGATACGATTGTATCAACACTTGGTTTTCTGTCTTGTCTTTGTGTGTCATGTGGAAATAGGGAGGAGAACCTATTTATACAAGTCATAAAGCACAAACCTCGTCTCTCGTAGGAAGTGGAGGAAGTGGAGTGATGGAGTCGTGTGTTAGTGTCACACGATCAGTCTTGCCCACTTCTCCCATCATCACTAACCGTCCATGTCTTCCTAACACGTTCTTGTGATGGCGCATTGCGCGCTACACGCTGTAAACCGCCAGACCAATACCCCGGTAAGTATCCCCCAGTTTGTGACATGCTGATGTCTTGATTGTGTAGATCGTGGGACCTACAGAAGGTAGCATATGGTGCTAGTTTTAAATAACTATATTATTTGGGAAACCGATATTTATGAAATATCGTGTGTATTCTATGCATGTAATGCATTGAATATATTCACATTGCTGTTTTAAGGCTTAACGGAGTAAGTCACGATCAAGCGTCTTAAAACAGCATCATGTCCAACCATCTTCGAGTGATCGTTTGGAGGCTGGATGGGCGAACCATACTTTGGCCGATCACCCTATGTGGAAGAGTGGCGGACGGTGATCATGGGGATGCCTCATTGGTCGCTTAACTCCTAACCAGGGCTTCTTAACCAAGCTGGTAGAGTTGGACGGACGAGATGATCTGTGACGCTCATCTGCGACCGTTGATGAAGTTTTAGGGTTTTGAAGAGGTGCGCAAGCATCAACTTGGTCGAATCCAAGCATGGGAGACGTTTTTGACGGGACCGACCGGGCATGCGTGTAGACGGCTTGCCGGTGTACACGTCCGTACCTCACTTGTCCCATGAAAGTGTGATCTAAACCACTCAATTTGTCAGGCAAGAGGAGCGGTGAGATTGATTTGCGGCGAAATCCCATGCCGCAAAGGAGTTGAAGACCGCACGTCATGCCTACTTCAGGCGCGCGTTTAGAGTCGTCCAGCCATGGTTGGCCTTGGTCGATCAGTCAGGCGTGTATATGGGCCCACGGTGATCATGTTGACATGCTCGGGACCCTTTGAATCTACATCTACACCCTCCATCTATGCTTGCGAAGATGGACGCTCGTGATCGATTAGTGACACATGTAATATGCCGCAAACCCTAATTAGGGTTTTGGATCGGTCGTGTGTACACGACTTCAGCCTAACGGTTTGGCAGGCTATGCTCCTCATTTTGGGAGGCCGACCATGTGGGGCCCAAATTGGGTCGGTGGTGAACATGGTGATACCTGTCTAACGGTCTTAGGCCTGATCTAATCCATCCAAACATGCTGGTGAAGTTGGATGGTCGTGATCAATTTGAGACCTTAGTGGAATTTCCTGCGACCCTTTAAGCATTACGCCGGCCATACTTTGGGCAAACGCACGTTGGTCTATGGCTAGGTCAGGAGATGGTCGACCAGGCAGGTAGAGAGGGGACCGCCGGTGTGCAGGACAAGCTTGTCCGACCGGTCATGGGATAATCCACGCCGTCCAAATCATGCGGTGAAGTTGGACGACCGTGGCTGGTTTTGAGACTCGTTGGCGATCTTGTGCGCACAAGCTTTTCAAAGCTGCTCCACACCAGTCCAACCATCCTACTTTAGGCTGGTGTTCGGTGGTTATTTGGGAGGCATGGTATGTATTCGACCGACCAGGGCATAAACGGGCATTTGGTGGTCATTAAGGTGGTAGCTTTGCTCCGTGAGGATCGTCTAGGCTAGTTAAATCATGCGGCCAACTTGCGTGGTCGTGATTGTTTCTGAGACTGATATGGACCGTTCAGATTCAAATATGCTCAATCGGGCTAGTATAACACACCGAGAGATGTATGCTCAATCGGGCTAGTATAACACACCTAGAGAGATGTAGCACATGCGGGTATTTCGTGCATGCCTCACTATTAACACTTGGAGATTCGTGTTACTCTGCTGAGAGCAACACTCAGTCATCATGCCGCACTTATAATGAGAGTTATGTGGGAACAACACGGGAAATACAAGGCTAGTCATGCATTAATTAATAATGCTATAAATTCACGGGGTATATGGGATTGTTGCCACATGCTCCAACTGGATGAATTTTGTGTATTTAATTCAAAGAATCTGGGATTGTTGCCACATGCTCCATTCTAGGTGAATTAGTAAAGTGAAGAAGTATTCATCACTTATCATTTGGCTTTATCCTTTGCGGGATGTCAGCGCATAAATTTGGTTTTACAATTTTAGCCTAAACTAAAATCCACCATCAACATTAAGTCCCCTGCCTAGCTCATAATGGTTACACTATTGTGGGGTAGGCATTAGATGGTGACAAATAAAGATAAAACTTTTGAGACAAAGTTAGATGTTACCAGGAGAGACGGGTCGTCCTGTCCTTGGATCATGTCACGTTCAAGAGGCGTCCAGGCGAGCGTTCCCCTAGCATGATGTCGGTCTTGCCTGCTTCAATGGACCTTTACTATGCCTACTTCGGTCGAGAGCCTGCGTCGTTCGTGGGGCTACTGTGCCTGCTTCGATCGATCGTGGGACTCATCATGCGCGTGCTTGATCGAACATGGGCTTGTTTTGCCTGCTTCGTTCGTGTGGATACTGCGCCTGCTTCGCTCGATCGTGGGACTCATCATGCGCCTGCTCGATCGAACGTGGGCTTGTTGGGCTGTTTTGCCGTATGGTTGATGTGCTTGCTCGAGTGTCATCCTTGCTACTTCGACCAAACACCGACCACGCTATCTTTACCAAACACCGGCCTTGCTGCCTTGACCAAACACCGACCTTGCAGCCTGTTTTGCTTCGCTCGAACGTGGGACCCACCGCTGCTTGCTTTGCTCAAAAATGAACCTTGTGTGCTCAAATGTGAATGTGGGTCCTGCAAGGAGCGTCGAAGAAGCTTTTGGAGCAAGCAGGTCTCGAAGAGCGTTGAAGTGTTGAAGCGACTTCTTCTGGAGAGAGCTGAAACGCCTTCTTCTGGAGAGAGAACATTGAAGCGGCTTCTGCTGGAGGGAGCGTTGAATCGGCTTCTTCTTCTGTTTGGTTTCCCCTTGCGAATTACATGCTTCTTGATTGACCATCTCTCTTGTGCTGAAGAAGTTCTTGACTGACGGCGAAGGAATTTCATGCTGAGCCTCAGTCCCCAAGCGTGGTCTAGGTGGCTCTATCTTGTATGCACGATGGGTCTTTTGTACGTAGTGGTCGTTGATATGGTGAAGCTTTGGATGGTATCAATCGACGAGCAACAACGGTTCTTGGCAGCAGATGTGATCGAAGAGGCGGCGGGAGAGGCGTGGTGGCAACTTGCACGAACTTGGGACCCTTCATACAATGGTAGAGATCGTCTCGTTATTAGAGGGAAAATTTGGAACCAATGGCTTTCTTGATGTTTCTTCATGGAATAGAGAAAGAGGGAGACAGTCCCCAGCCCACGAGTATCCAGAGCTTTCGAATTGATAGATGTTGTCACGCTGGGTTCATGAGGCCGTCTTTATGCCTGCGTTGCGCTTCATAGACGTCCAGGAATATCACCGGCCTTTGACAATACGTCTGCACTCTTGAGTATATCCTCGTCTTTGGACATCTTGGAATGATAGCGTGCTTGCATCTCTCTAAATTCACCATCTTTGAGGTGGGCAGTGCTAAGCGTCATACTCCTTTGCCATTATCATCTTTGGATAGTGTCTTTGAGGAGTAGGGAAGTTCCTTCATGCGAATGACTTAACTAATGATGAAGCTCTTGACATGGAGAATCTGTATGTACCTATTAAGACCCAGGTGCAATCTCCTTTGGTAACGCAACTACTTCTTCTACGGGAGACGAAATTCTGAAAGCGTCTCTCATTGATGTTCTTTGCCGTCGAGCCAGACATGGAATATTTTGGACGTTGTTTCATCATTGTGGCGATCGTGCATGCGGTACTAGAGTTGGATTTGACGTGCAGGATGTTGTATCTCGGTGGTTTTCCTCCTACAGGAAACTGCTTACAAAAGGCTGAAGGTTGTATTGCCCGTTGGTGAAATATATGCTTCCACGAACATCGTGAGGCTCTTTATTCTTGGTAGGCTTGTTGTCTCTAGCGGGCAGTCTGTCATGGCCGAGCGTTTAGCGGCTTCACGGAGTTTAGATGATGTCTGAAAGCGCTGGTTTTTTAACAAAGCATGATTGACAGGTACCGCCCTATTGATGCGCAATTACACCTTGAGGTGTCGGCTCCAGTAGATCTGAAGATGTCCCGGGCCCGCTCTCGTCCGGGCTGACATAATAGGCGAACCCTTTGTGATGATTTGAAGATGACAATATTCGTTGAATCTTCAGAAACGCTTCCTGTTGTAGTGCGGTCCAGACGAAACTTGCTCCTTTCTTCAGCAAGGGAGTGAATGAAGCAACGAGCTAGGCTAGACTAGGTATAAAACGTCGAATGTAGTTCACCTTGACCATGAAGCTTTGGATTTCCTTCACGGTTCGCGGCAGCGACATTGTGAGGATAACTTGAGTCTTGGATTTGATTGCATCATGCTCATACATCCTAATCTGGTTGTATCCGCTACAACCATCCATGGAGGATAACATGCCGTGTCCACTGGTAGCATCTACCAACATGTCGATGTTAGGTAGAGGAAAATATTCTTTGGGGCAGCATTCGTTCAAGTCTCTGGAATCCATGCAACACCTGATCTCGCGCCTGAATTTCCTCGGAGATTGTTTGACCGGCTTGGATCGGTGATTGTATGAATGCTTACACAAGGTCGAGCTGATGGAGATAGGCCTAGGAGATTCCTCATTGTCGAGCTCATCAGTTGTGGAGTTGGTGCCATCTTGCAGCTGTCGTGGAGCATCTAGCATTTCTCCCTGTAGATCGTCGTTGTTGTAGCATTCCGTTGGGCGGAGAGAAGAATTGAGACGCCTTGTCAGCAAGGATGCATCATGGGGCCTAGCCTTGGATGATGCAAGTCGGTCCTCCTCCTGGATTGACGCCCATGTGGGGAGTGGGATGCAATGAACTTTGTCTGATCTTTCCCGCGGAGCTTCCATCAGTTCGAACAATTCCACTCCGCATATTGGTGCGTAAGGAGACAATGATGCAGGGATACGAACGACTTCTTTATTCAGCATAGTCTTCAGGCATTGGTGATACGTTGAAGGGACGATCCTATTGTCATGAATCCATGGTCTCCCTAGTATCATATGATAGTCCGGCTCCTTCTCGATGACTTCGAATTTCTCTTTCGACAAAACGGGCCCTACTGATAAATTCAGATTGACATACCCGTATGTGCTGGTCTGGCTTCCTTCAAAGCCTGTCATTGTGGTAGGCTGTCGTACGATCTTGCATGGGCGAACCTTTGTTGTCCTAAGAGTCTTGAGAGTAATCACATTCGAAGACGCTTCCGTGTCGATGAGGGTCCTCTTGAACTCTGAATCCTTGATGCGTGCAGTAACATGTAGGGCCCAGTTGTGACCTTCCTCCGCCATCATGTCGACCTATGTAAATGTAACATTATTCACAGATGTTTCTGATGCGTTCGAGAATTCTGGGCGTGAAGGATCTAGGTGCACGTCCAGGGCTATCTGGTTAATTGCAGCAAACGTCTCCGCCCTCTGATTCTTCGAGAGGTGTAAAAGTTTGCATAAACTTCCCACTAGAGAAGCCGCTTCCTGATCCACCGGCCTCTGGTTCATAGTGAAACTATTGACTTGAGGAGGATCGCTGCGAGGATCAGTCCCCAGTGTAGAAATCTCTGTGACATGAGAACTGCTCGTATCTGATGTCATCTCGATGAGGAGATCGAGTATGTCGTTTATCACTTCTTTGATCAGGTCCACATTTCTTGCCAGAACTTCTTGCCTCCGCGCTAGTTCAGCCAGCGTTGGGATTTCTCCATCGGTTGAAGCGACAGAGATAACGGGGGTATCGAAATATGGAAATTCATTATAAACATAATTGTTCAAAGGAGGGTTAGAAACATTACCATTAATTTGAGTGATTCTGGCTGAGATCCATCGCGGTAGAATCATCCCTGAGGCCAACCATCTTTTGAAAATCTTGAGATCGCAACCGAGAGATTAATCTCCCACTGTGGTCGCCAATTATTTATGGGTGAAAAATATTTCTACCGGTTTTGGTAATTTGGGGTGTGTGGATGAGAAATGAATCTAAACCCTAAACAAATGCATTTGCATGGGAGTGCTTGTGATTCGAGAAATCAATCTGTACAACACTGGCCTAAACCAAAAAATGGACGTTCCAGACTTGCTTCGGTCACAAAGTGAAGGAGATGGGGTTGATCTTAGGGAGGGAAGCGAAGAAGGTGTTGAGATTGTGAAGGTGTTGGTTGTGTATGACTTGTATCATAAAGTTGGCGGCTTACTGGAATGTAAGCTATCAGTTCTGGTGTTTGGATACGATTGTATCAACACTTGGTTTTCTGTCTTGTATTTGTGTGTCTTGTGGAAATAGGGAGGAGAACCTATTTATACAAGTCATAAAGCACAAACCTCGTCTCTCGTAGGAAGTGGAGGAAGTGGAGGAAGTGGAGTGATGGAGTAGTGGAGTCGTGTGTTAGTGTCACACGATCAGTCTTGCCCACTTCTCCCATCATCACTAACCGTCCATGTCTTCCTGACACAATCTTGTGATGGTGCATTGCGCGCTGCACGCTGTAAACCGCCAGACCAATACCCAAGTAAGTATCCCCCAGTTTGTGACATGCTGATGTCTCGATTGTGTGGATCGTGGGACCCACAGAAGGTAGCATACGGTGCTAGTTTTAAATAACTAAGTTATTTGGGAAACCGATATTTATGAAATATCGTGTGTATTCTATGCATGTAATGTATTGAATATATTCAGCATGTATGAAACATCGATGTTTTAAGGCTTAACGGAGTAAGTCATGATCAAGCGTCTTAAAACAGCATCATGTCCAACCATCTTCGAGTGATCGTTTGGAGGCTGCATGGGCGATCCATACTTTGGCCGATCACTCTATGTGGAAGAGTGGCGGGCGGTGATCATGGGGATGCCTCATTGGTCGCTTAACTCCTAACCAGGGCTTTTTTAACCAAGCTAGTAGAGTTGGACGGACGAGATGATCTGTGACGCTCATCTGCGACCGTTGATGAAGTTTTAGGGTTTTGAAGAGGTGCGCAAGCATCACTCTTCAGATTGGTCGAATCCAATCATGGGAGACGTTTTTGACAGGACCGACCGGGCATGCGTGTAGACGTCTTTCCGGTGTACACGTCCGTACCTCACTGTCCCATGAAAGTGTGATCTAAACCACTCAATTTGTTCGGCAAAGAGGAGCGGCTGAGATTGATTTGCGGCAAAAATCCCATGCTGCAAAGGAGTTGAAGACCGCACGTCATGCCTACTTCGGGCGCGCGTTTCGAGATGTCCAGCCATGGTTGGCCTTGGTCGATCAGTCAGGCGTGTAGATGGGCCCACGGTGATCATGTTGACATGCTCGGGACCCTTTGAATCTACATCTACACCCTCCATCTATGCTTGCGAAGATGGACGCTCCTGATCGATTAACGACACATGTAATATGCCTCAAACCCTAATTAGGGTTTTGGATCGGTCGTGTGTACACGACTTCAGCCTAACGGTTTGGCAGGCTATGCTCCTCTTTTTGGGAGGCCGACCATGTGGGGCCCACATTGGGTCGGTGGTGAACATGGTGATACATGTCTAACGGTCTTAGGCCTGATCTAATCCATCCAAACATGCTGGTGAAGTTGGATGGTCGTGATCAATTTGAGACCTTAGTGGAATTTCCTGCGACCCTTTAAGCATTACTCGGCCATACTTTGGGCAAACGCACGTTGCTCTATGGCTAGGTCAGGAGATGGTCGACCAGGCAGGTAGAGAGGGGGACCGCCGGTGTGCAGGACAAGCTTGTCCGACCGGTCATGGGATAATCCACGTCGTCCAATCATGCCGGTGAAGTTGGACGACCGTGGATGGTTTTGAGACTGCCTTTGGCGGTCTTGTGTGCACAAGCTTTTCCAAGCTGCTCCACACCAGTCCAACCATCCTACTTTAGGCTGGTGTTCGGTGGTTATTTGGGAGGCATGGTATTATTCGACCGACCAAGGCATAAACGGGCCCGCTGGTGGTCATTAAGGTGGTAGCCTGCTCCTGCCGAGGATCGTCTAGGCTGGTTAAATCATGCGGCCAACTTGCGTGGTCGTGATTGTTTCTGAGACTGATATGGACAGTCCAGATTCAAATATGCTCAATCGGGCTAGTATAACACACCGATAGATGTATGCTCAATCGGGCTAGTATAACACACCGAGAGATGTAGCCTGAACGGGTATTTCGTGCATGCCTCACTATTAACACTTGGAGATTCGTGTTACTCTAATGAGAGCAACACTCAGTCGTCATGCCGCACTAATAATGAGAGTTCTGTGGGAACAGCACAGGAAATACAAGGCTAGTCATGCATTAATTAATAATGCTATAAATTCACAGGGTATATGGGATTGTTGCCACATGCTCCAACCTGGATGAATTTTGTGTATTTAATTCAAAGAATACTGGGATTGTTGCCACATGCTCCATTCTAGGTGAATTAGTAAAGTGAAGAAGTATTCATCACTTATCAGCGGCTTTATCCTTTGCAGGATGTCAGCGCATAAATTTGGTTTTACAATTTTAGCCCTAAACTAAAATCCACCATCAACAGTGTGGTTGTTAGACCCCGCATTTTCATATGTAATACTATAGAAGCAATAGACCCCAACTCCTCCACTCCTCACTCGTCCACGTCCTCAGGTACGCCTTATACCATAACTAATTATGTATCTTGTGCAAATTTTTCCGCTAATCATATTCGTTTGTTGGCGGTAATTACTACTCTTAAAGAACCTACTAGTTATGCTGGAGCTGTTCGCCTTCCTTGTTGGCGTCTAGCTATGTCCAAGGAAATTAGTGCTCATAATAAGAATGGCACGTTATATATTACTGATTGGCCTCCAGGGAAAAAGGCTATTAGTTGTAAATGAGGTTTACAAAATTAAATGTAATTCTTGAAAAAGCGGGGGTCTAACAACCACACCCAATATTTCGCTTAGAAATCTGTATGGACTAACTCCAATATAATTCTGAGAGCACCAACTAATAAAGCGATCTCAATCAAGAAATATATCCAAGAGTTATATCTCTGTTTCTTAATGTAGTCAGCAAATCAAACAGATAGAAATCCGTGAGCCTGATTAATATAGAAACAACTTGGACGGTATCAAAAACCAATATCCAAGTGTCAATCAATTTAATCAACAACCAAAGGTTGGATTCACAATTGATTGAACTTACACACAACCTGTGATATTTCAATTATATAAACAAATATAATGCGGAAAAGAAATAACACAGACACTAGAAATTTTGTTAACGAGGAAACCGCAAATGCAGAAAAACCCCGGGACCTTGTCCAGATTTGAACACCACACTGTATTAAGCCGCTATAGACACTAACCTACTACCAATTAACTTCGGACTGGAATGTAGTTGAGCCCTAATCAATCTCACACTGATCAAGGTACAGTTGTGTTCCTTATGCCTCTTGAACCACGCCGGATTCTACGCACTTGATTCCCTTAGATGATCTCACCCACAACTAAGAGTTGCTACGACCCAAAGTCGAAGACTTGATAAACAAATCTGTCTCACACAGAAAAGTCTATTGAATAGATAAATCTGTCTCCTACAGATATACCTGCGAGTTTTTGTTCCGTCTTTTGATAAATCAAGGTTAACATGAACCAATTGATAAACCGGACTTATATTCCCGAAGAACAACCTAGTATTATCAATCACCTCACAATAATCTGAATCGATTAACAAAATAAGATATTATGGAATCACAAACGATGAGACGAAGATGTTTGCGACTACTTTTCAATCTTGCCTATCGGAGATAAATCTCGAGCAAATCTTAAAGGAGATAGTACTCGATCACAATAGATTACAACAAGATCAAAACACGCAACTACAGAGAAATAGTTGGGTCTGGCTTCACAATCCCAATGAAATCTTTAAGTCATTAACCTACTGGGATTTAGAAAAACCTAAGGTTAAAGGAGAATCGACTCTAGTCGCAACTAGTATCACACAGGAGGTGTGGGGATTAGGTTTCCCAGTTGCTAGAGTTGTTCAATTGTTTATATTCTCATAGAAGTGTACAAGACACAATTGAAGCAAAATCGATTTTGATTCACTCGAATCATTTCATGAACATTATAGCCATGTTTTGCAAAAGATCGCATTCCTTATTATATAAATGTATTAGTTCATGAACAAAACGATTTTAGAACATAACCTACTTAAGTATGCAAACGTGTACGCATACCTAAGTAGCAGGACTGAGTTTGGTTACGCCAGTACGTGTACAAGTACGCATACCATTTTCCACTTCCAAACTCTAGCATAAATTCACGGAACTTGAACTTCCGCCAGTACGCATACGTGTACGCATACTTAGTTCCCGGACTTCCAACAACCAACCGGTATGCGTACATGGTTCCCGGTTTTGGACTTTACACAAATTCGAATACACACTATGTTTATATCCAATCATGGTTACATGTTCTAAACCCTCATTTCAATCATTGAAACATTCTTGGAAGACGACAATAGCTATCTCGCACAAACTATTAGCTTCAATGCAATTTTCAAGTGATCGAATGATCAATACGAAACATTCCGAGTCCGAGTCTACATCAAATGATTGTCTCACACAAATCATGTAAGATGTTACAAGGCGATTTTCACATGATCATCTTTTGACTTTCGTCAATAATAAAAGATGAACTTGGTTAAAGCGAAAGCTTACCAACACGTATTTCGAGAAATAGATAAGCGAGATAAACTCGGCTCGAAATACCAAATGTGTATAATTGAAGTCTATATAGCAATACGACTTTTGTCTCAAATAGGAGATATAGTAGATAGACTTTTGAGTGATGGATGAGTTCAAGTCTCCACATACCTTTTGTTGATGAAGTTCCACAAGTTCCCTTAAGTAGTTCTTTGTCTTCATTCGATGAACGCCGTGGAGTCTAAAGCTCAACTACACTTACTATCCTAATCCGAGACTTAGCTATAAGTAGACTAGAAATCAAGACTTATAGTTTTGGCAACTAAACTTGACAAACAAGCTTGAGATAGCAACGCTTGCGAGTTCGACAGGAGCGAGGTGCTCTAACAATTCTGATGGTAGTGTTGAGAGGTACAAGGCTCGTTTGGTTGTCCTTGGTAATAGACAAGTGGAAGGGGTGGATTATCATGAAAAAATTTCTCCCGTAGCTAAAATGGTTTCGGTTAGAACATTTTTAGCAGTCGTAGTTGCTCGATATTTGGAGTTACATCAAATGGATGTTCACAATGCTTTTCTACATGGGGATCTTGATGAGGAAGTATATATGCAACTTCCTCAGGATTTTCTACTAATTGTCCTGGTAAAGTGTGTCGACTCCATAAATATTTATATGGTCTTCGTCAAGCTCATCGTAATTGGTTTGCTAAGCTTGCAGGTGCTCTTAAGGCTTTTGGGTTTATACAGTCTTATGCTGATTATTCTCTATTTACTCTACGACGAGGTGAAAATTCTATTAATGTACTGGTTTATGTGGATGATTTAATTATTGTTGGGAATAATTCCGCTGCTATCAGTGTTTTTAAAGAATATTTAAGCCGTTGTTTTCACATGAAATATTTAGGAAGTCTCAAGTATTTTCTTGGTATTGAAATGTCTCGTGGAGCCGATGGTCTATTTTTATCTCAACGAAAATACACTTTGGATATTTTGTCTGAGACTGGAATTCTTGGAGCCAAACCAGGTTCTTCACCCATTGATCAACATCATTGTTTGGCTCTAGATGATGGACCACTATATTCTGATACATCCCAGAATCGTCGGCTTATTGGACGTTTAATTTATTTGACTATTACTCGTCCTGAATTATGTTACTCGGTACATGTATTGGCTCAATTTATGCAGTCTCCTCGGTATCTCATTGGGAAGCTGCTCTTCGAGTTCTTCATTATCTGAAGGGTCGTCCGGGTCAAGAGATTGTTTTGCGTAAAGATAGTGCTCTTCGGCTTACTGCTTATTGTGACTCTGATTGGGCCTCCTGTCATCTTAGTCGTCGTTCACTTACTGGTTACTTTATTTTTTTTGGAGGCTCACCTATATCTTGGAAGACAAAGAAGCAACACACAGTATCTCATTCTTATGCTGAGGCCGAGTACCGTTCCATGGCTTATACTTGTAGTGAGCTCACATGGCTAAAGGCATTATTGAAATCTCTAGGTGTGTTTCACTCTCAGCCTATATATGCGCCTTTACTATGATAGTCAATCCGCACTTTATACTGTTGCTAATCATGTTTTTCATGAACGCACCAAACATATTGAGATTGATTGTCATTGTGTATGCGATCAAATTCAGTTTGGTGCTATTATTACTTCTCATGTTCGCACAACCGCTCAGCTTGTTGATATTTTCACCAAAGCTCTTGGACGTCCTCAGTTTGAGCTGCTTCTTCGCAAGTTGGGCATTCGTGATCTCCATGCTCCAACTTGAAGAGGAGTATTAGGAGATACATATGTTTGTACATATATTGTATATCATATATTAGTAAGGAAAGATATTATTTTTGGTGTTTTTGGGTTTCTCCCTATTTAGACTTAGAGAAACGATTGTAACCTCAAGCTTTTCAATAATAAGAAATCTTCATCTTCTCTACCTTGTCGTTTCACATACTTTATGCAGATTCCAAGTCACGTACCATATTTAGAGTGTACACTTTACAGTAACATAAGTCATTCCCAAGTCGCAAGACAAAATTTATGCGAATTCCAAGTGACGTACCAGATTTGGCTGGGGGACAGTTACAGAGAGAACATCAAAATTTTTGTTTTATATCATCGTATATTCTACAAGGAACCACCTCAAAATTCCTAGTAATCCTTCAAGCAAAAATCAATTGACGATTATCACCTAAGAGTGCCCAATAAAGAAACACATAAATGGAGACCAGTCTGTAAATTAGTGACAAAAAAATCTTTGTGAAAGGACAATAGTCCCACATCGCTAGATTCCGCATAATTAACTTAAATATAATATGGAGGGCCGCTCTACTCATAGCCAATTGGTTTTGAGTTGGATGCCCGCAGACTTTAACATGGTATCAGAGCCAAGCCCCAGACCCAGACCTGCTGTACGCTGGGTGTAGGCCGAGTTACTGGCCGAAGTGTACCGATTTTGTCGCTTGTACACCCGGGGTGCAGGCCGAGTGGCCGATGTGTACCGATTTAGTCACATGTACAACTGTTACTGATTGAGTGGTCACTCGTACGTAGGTCCACGTGTTATACCGAATGACTGGCCTTACACGTGAGGGGGCATGTGAAAGGACAATAGTCCCACATCGCTAGATTCCGCATAATTAACTTAAATATAATATGGAAGGGCCGCTCCACTCATGGCAAATTGGTTTTGAGTTGGATGCCCGCAGACTTTAACAATCTTGCATCATGAATTTTCTATCCATAATTAGAACAACAATAATATAACAAGAATGATTTTCTTGGTTTTAGTTTGTCCAGAGGAAGTTTGCTAAACTCTGAAGTCTTTTCATATAATATGTTAGGAAACCCTCAAATCTTCAGCACCACGAAATTTATATATCAAACCAAAATCTTGAACCCGCAAAATCTCACCTAAAAATACTCATCCCCAGGTTAACAAAATTTGGTTTTATATATAATAAAAATTGGTTTCAAAATCTTGAACAACTACAATCATGAGTTGCCATAAAGCCAAATAGCTAAGCCATTTTATTTTATTTTTAGAAAGGAAGAAGGAGATTTATTAATAACAAACTCAGCAAAGTACAAAGGATAAAAAACCAAAGACCACCTACAAAGCTAACTCTTGCTTTCTTTTTCTAGGATTCTAGCAATGACATCAGGAGGCTCTCCTATCCAAGTTTGAAATTTTATGCTAGTTCTAGCTAGTTTTGCTAGCTTATCAGCTGCAGTGTTGCAAGATCTTTTTTGGAAAGTAACTTGACAGAACTCTAGATTTTGAAGGATTTTTTGGAAGTCAGAAATGATATTCTGATCTTCCCACTTAAATCCTTCTTCACTACTATTACAATATTGAATGACATACCTATTATCTCCTTCTATAATTACTTTTTTGTGCTACATATCTTTAACCCACTACCATTGATTCAGCTTGGTTCACATCTCTGGATCTTGCTGAGAAGGTCATTGCTGCCACGAATTTCCCTGTAGAATCGCGAATTATTATAGCAAACCAAACATTGGTATTTTGAGAGGTGAAAGAAGCATCTATGTTCATTTTTAACCAATCTGATGGAGGTTTTCTCCAAGTTTCGGAATGGTTTACGCAGTCAATGTTTTGATTCTTATTAATATGGCTCATCCAGTTCATGTCTATGCTCTTCATGTAAGAGAAAATTTTATGCACAATGCTCCTAGGATGAGATGATTTATTTTCAAAGACTTTTTCGCATCTAGTTTTCCATATATTCCATAAGGTGCAGGCTACAATATTTTTCATATGCTTGTTTGAAGCTTCTAAAGAGTTTTCATCAGCAAATTAGGAGATGATCCAGTCTTTGACAGAATTATGTTCTCTTTTTGAATGATGCAGGGATGTGTAGATTCCAAACCAGATGGTATCAGAATAATGGCAGCCACTGAGAAGATGAGTGGTTGTTTCCTCTTCTTGATTTCAGAAAGTACACAGACTAGAGACTTCTTTCTTGTATCTATTAACTCTCTTGTTAACTGGCAGAATATTTTGACAACATTTCCATAAGAATTGCTGAATTTATAAGGGACTTTCATATGCCATAATCTCAGCCATTGAGTTTCTTGAAGAGGGTTGTTTTGCTGATGAGAATCCTGAGGTTTTGTCATTTCCCTGTACGGAGAATTAGTTGTGAACTTTCCACATTTTGTAAGAGACCATCTTAATTTGTCTTTGCCAGAGTTTGGGAACCTTATGTTTAAAATCTGTTGAACTTGATTATTATTGAAGTGGTTATTGAGTTTGTTGACATTCAAGCTTCTTGTTTCTTCATTGATAAACTCAGACACATTCATGTGTACATTACCTTGTTGTTGGGTTATCACGGTTGCAGTAGAATTCATTCCTTCTGTCTTGGGATACCATCTGTGTTTAAAATCTTCTACATCTTTACCATCCCCAATTTCCCAAATGTAGTGATCTTTAATTACTTGAAGGCCTATTTGTATGCTCTGCCAAACCCAAGAACTTTTTTTTTTGCAGTATTGTCTAGTAACAAATCTTTTCCTTTGGAGTATCTTGCTTCTAAGACTTTATACCACATGGCTTGTTGTTCATGCAGAAGTCTCCATGCTAGTTTAGCTAGGGGAGTCAGGTTCACAACTTTTAGATCTTTTAAACCAAGACCACCATATCTTTTTGGTTTGTTTACCTTCTTCCAAGATATATTGTTGCCTCCCTTAGCATTCTTTTTACTCCAGAAATAGTTCCTTTAAATTCTTTCCATTCTTGTTATGGTTTTATCTGGGACTTCAAACATACCCATTTGATAGTTGGCCTTTGTACTCAAAGAAGCTTGAATTTGAGTAGTTCTGCCTGCTTGTGAAGTGAGTTTCCCTTTCCAAGTCTGCAACACACCTTCCATTTTGTCAACTACTGCATCAAAGAACTTATCTTTGCTTCTAGGTGTTTGGAGAAGAGTTCCCAAGTATTTTTCTTTGTCATCCATTTTCTTCATTTGAAGCATATGTTTATAATTTCTTCATAGGTTTCCTTATTGAGATTTTTGTTGAAGAATATACTTGAGTTTTCCAGATTCACCATTTGCCCAGATGAAGAAGTAAACTTGTGTATGAGATTCTTAAGATTGTTTATTGATCTTCTCGTAGCTTTTGTGAAAAGGATGTTGTCATCTGTAAATAGTAAGTGTGATATTGCTGGACCTGTTTTTGTTGGAATAACTGGTTCTATGATTTTCTCATTTGCTGCACTTGTAACCAATCTGTTGAAACCTTCCATGCATAGTATGAACAAGTATGGAGATATTGAGTCACTTTGTCTTAATCCTCTTGATGGAGAGAAGAATTCCATATGAGATCTATTGATAAGCATTGAGATCTTTGCAGGTTTGATACAATGATTTATTAACTGACACCATTTTGAGAGAAGCCTAAATGACTCATAATTTGAAGCAAGAAGTCCCACTCTATTCTGTCAAAGGCTTTGACCATGTCCAGTTTGACACCTACAACTCCTTGATAAGCTTTTGTTGTTTTAATGAATTGCATCATCTCATGAGCTATGATGACATTGTCTTGAATGTTTCTTTCAGGAACATAAACTGCTTGCCATGGGGAGATAATCTTGTGAAGAATAGGTTTTAATCTGGTAGCTAGAATTTTTGTTATAAGTTTGTATGTGATGTTACACAAACTTATTGGCCTTAAATCAGTGGGTCTAGTCACTATTTCTTTCTTTGGAATTAGGACTTGAAAGGTTTCATTTATTTGGCTAGGAAAATGACCATAAATAAAAAATTCTTGAACCATTTTAGTTACCTCCATCCCCACAATACTCCATGTGTTTTGATAAAATCCAGCTTGAGATCCATCAACACCTGGTGCTGCCCATGCTTGAACGCTGAAAATTGCTTTTTTTATTTCTTCCTCAGTTGGTATTTTAGTTAAGATTTGATTTTCTTCAACAGTTATGGAAGGATGTATCAGCTGAAAATTTCTGGCTTTAAAGTGTGAGTGGAAGTAGTGTATGTTCTGCTGAAGTGGTTTGTGATTAAATATTGAATTTCCTCCTTAGTTGAGACCCAGGTTCTTTGCTCATTTTGAATAGTATCAATGTGATTCCTCATTCTCCTGTAGTTATCTTTGGAGTAAAAGTATTTGTTGTTTATGTCTTCTTTCTTTATTATGTTTTCTCTGGCTTGCTGATAATGTATAGCTGCTTTCTTGTCATACCAACTATCCAACTATGCTTTTAGGGCTTTTATCTTGTCTGTATTTTGAGCACTGCATTTTTTTCTCTTTTTTGGAGATGATTTTGAATTTCTTCATTATTTCTGTGTTGACATGACCAAAGTCTTCATGATTCCATGTACTCAAAGATTTTGTTGTGGTTTGCAGCTTCTCTGTCACAGTCAAATTCCTATTCTCTGTTGAGTTCCAAGTATCTTCAATCACTTTCTTGCAGGTAGAATTTGTGAACCAGACTTGATAAAATCTTCTTATTTTTGGTTGTTGCTTAGGAGTAACTTGGGTTTGAAGTAGGATTGGTGCGTGTTAAGACCCATGAGGAAGAAGGTTATTTATAACTGAGTTTGGGTAGGAGAAGAACCAATTGTTGTTGGCCAAAGCTCTGTCTATTCTAGTTTTTACATTTTGCTGGGCATTTCTTTGATTTGACCATGTGAATGGAGAGCCAGTAAAAGGTATATCCCTTAGGCCATGAAGATCTATTGTATCATGAACAATCTTGTAAGAGGGTAAAGGATTTGTACCAAAGCTTTGTTTTTCTGAAGAATGAAGTGTAATGTTTAGATCTCCTAAAATGACCCAGGGGGATTTTATGTTTCCTCCTAGCTGCTCTAAAAACTGCCATTGAGCTTCTCTTTCTATTTTTTAATGAGAACCATAAAGACATGATAACATCCAACTTCTATCTTGAAAATGAGAACACACTGTTAAATGCATCATATTACTAGAAGTATGAATAATCTCTACTCATAATCCATATTTCCATAATAGAGCCAGACCTCCAGCCCTTCCTATAGTTTCCTGGCATTTTATATGAGGATATCCCAGATGGGGTAAAAAGATTTCACCTTTTTGGTTTATTTTTTGTTTCGGACGAGAAAAATGATATACGGATTGTAATTATAAATGCATTCATTCAGATGTTGTCTAGTTCTCTTATTTTCTATTCCTTGTACATTCCATGCTAGTATCTTCATTTTATGAAGTTTTCCTTGACTACTTTTATGTTTAAGACAACTCTGTCTAGTTAAAGTGTATGAACTATATGCAGCTAGATGAAGATAAAGTTTAATTTATGGATCAAAGTGTAGGGTTATTGAAGAAAGTAATACCTGATCATTCTGCCATCCTTGGTTGCCTTGCTGTTGATTGACATGATTTTACCAATATCCTTGTTCATTATTATATATTTGATTATAATAAGCTTCATAGTCCTCCATGTTTTGGCTGCTTTCATGTTGTATCTGTGAGTCTTGATTATCATCTTGCCGAGCTAAGCTTGCCTGGGAAGAGCTTCCATATTCTATGTTTCTTTTATTTCTCCTAGCATTTGAGCACTCTAGAGCATTTGAAGAACCCTGAGAATATATTATGGAAACCAATTTGCCATCTTTTGGCATAATGAAAGCTATCTTTTGGCTATTCTTCTTTCTGTTGCTCTTTTTGGGAGAGATGTGAATAGTTTCTCCAACTGCAAAGTCTGGATTGTTCTCTCTTGGATCAATTACTTCCCCAAAATCCTCTCCAAACTTGAAAATATATCATGCTATAATTTGGACATGGCTTGCTTTTTCCTTACATTCTCCTTCATTATGATTAGCGATTAAGCAAGCGAGGACACAATTTCCTTGGTTGTTTTTGAAAGTAAATGGTATCCATTGAGTATACTTGGTAGCATTTCCTTCAAGAATTCCTCTTAGCATAGGGTTAGTAACATTAAACTCAATGAAAGCACTTACAATGTTTGAATCCAATGGGCATCCATCTTCCGGTTCAAGTTTGAGCACTCTTCCAACTACTTGCAAACTGATTTGCAACTTGGCATTTTTGAAACTCAATGGCAAGCTTTTTGATGTCTATCAATATTCTTTGGATATTGAAATCAATCATTCTGTGATCCATAGTTGGATTCCACTCTTTCAAAGACAATCAGATATCCATCCAAATTCCATGGAGCTCCCACCAGCACATTATTATATTCTCTCCAGCTTCTAAATGTGAAAGTGAAGATGTTGAAACCTTTTTGCCTAATAATGAAGTGACCATGGCCCCATTGAAGAGTAGCTTCATATTCGTCCTTTCCAATAGAAAAAAGAATCTCATGCATAATTTTCCCTATAAGACTTCTCTCACACTGTTTAATTCCTTTGCTTAATTTGATATGTGGATATCTTATGACTCTTCTGACATTATCATCATCATTCATATTTGTTGAATTGATTTTGCTAATCATATCAGAGATTTCACCATAAGACGTATTATCCGACATTTTTGGAAGAGATATTGCAAAGCAAAGAAAGAAAATGATGATGAAGAAATAACTAACCCAAATCCTTTTTATACTTGATTTGCATGATTTCTTTCTGAAACGTGTATGTTTACTCAGATGAATTCTTACAAGTTTAATTTGATGCAGGCTTTTTATGATTAGTGTCCATTGATGGAGTTTGCTATGAGTTGAAATTGGAATTTCTGAGCAGCATCTTGCGAAATCATCAATGTATAATAACATCTTTGCAGTAGAAGCCATTAAAACCTTTGGAGATTGGACCAACGTCTTAAACATGGAACCTTTGATGGCAGATGACCAATGAACGCACTACCTGTTGTTCATGGAAGAAGAGACAAATTCACATTAAATTATGAAGATAGAAAAAAAAAAGGTGGAAAAAAAAAAGAAAGAAAGAGATACTAAGACAAGATAAAGACGATGGTAGTTAATTTAGAAACATGCAGAGATCAAGATGCAGTTAATGCAGAAGAAGAAGAGGAATTTTTTTTTCCACTGGGTTGATTCAGTAGTCGCCCGATTCAAAGTAGGAGATCTCCAAAAACATAGCCATTTTTAGCTAAGCCATATTTAGCTTTTAGTTTTTTCTGCTGAGGCGCAGTGGTGTACGGGATGTTATATCCAACAATATTATTAAGTGCGTCTAAAAACTAGACACTGATCATAGAGTCGTCCGAGACGGAAATATTAATAGCGTTTAATAGCGTTTTAGCATCAGAGGCAAATTATACGAGCGTTTGCCTCTAGACACTCTTAATACCTATGTCCAGCTGCAAACACACAATATAAGGACGTCCAACTATATTTAGCGATTGCTAAATCTAGTTGCCACGTATGGCTTCTATGAAAAGGTAAGGGATACTCTGGGATACATCTCGAATTTTCTAGAAGGGATACTTTCTGTAACTTAGATATATTTTTTATGAACAAAATCTATATAACTATTATGTTATATAGAAAATCTAAATATATTTATAGATATTTATATTTATCAATCATATAATTATATAAATACCTAAGCTTAAGAAATTGTTGATTATGAATAGGGAAGACTTGGTGGTTAATCCATGATGCTTAAACTCCAATATCACAAAATTTATCTTTGAGGCTTTTTGAACAGTTCCTCATCTTGTTCAGACAGAAATAGGAGCATCATTTGTAGTTTTATCAATTCAATTAAGAGAAGTAAGATTGAATTCCAACATGTTGAGGAACTTATGTTTGCTCACACTAATCTTTGTCTCCATTTACGAAAAAGTGAAAATTATACGAAAGAAAAAAAATAGAATATGGAATATTAGTGGAGAAACATTTGATCCACTTGACAGTGCAAGAGAACTTGAAGTTACAAATATTTTCACTTGACGAGCCAGAACTAAAAGAGTTTCTTGACGAAGACAATAACGACGAGCAATAAATTAGCAAGATGATAGATAATATTTTATCAATTTCTTCTTAATATTCCAAAACACATTAAATAGATCGAATGAATTATTATTATTATTATTTCAATAAGAAAGAAGTCTTTTACAAGTGAGTGGTAGGAAGCCTAGCAACAAGCTGGGCTCCAAAACATACAAGATCGAGTTTATTATTATTATTATTATTATTATAAAAAGAGAGCCGTGAAGGCTTTTATTGAACAAGCAAAAGCGGTATTACATAGAATCAGTTTGAGGGGTTGGAAGGCGAGCAACAAGTTGCGCCCCAACACCTTTCTGAATAATAATTCCCAACCTATAAAAAAGAGAACTGCCTAAGTTGTTATTTGCATCGTGTGCAGCCATACAGTTCTTGAGCCTTTTCAGAAGAACGGTGATATTGTCTCCTAGTTCGCCTAGATACGAGAAAGCTAAGACACTGAATCCATACCCATGAGTCAAACAATTGGCAGCATATTTATGCCGTTTACGAGTAATAGCAGCAGCGATGGCATTAGGGCGTAAAGTTGCGATAACCATTCCCAAAGGGTGACACGCCCATGACATCAAAACAAACATCACGCCCATTCTCCCAATTGTAGATTAAAATGTCGGCAGAGTCGTTGGGAATTAGCCTTGTTTGATAGACAACCAACTGCAGCTTCTTTTCTTGATGCGACACTTGCTTTGTAGCACGGGTCGGCGAAAAGATCGCGGACTAAGTCATGTACGAATTTAAGACCGATATCAACGGCACAATGTAGGGCATGGTCTCGAAACGATCCATAGGTGCGGTGCATGAGGTGCATGTATTTGTCATCAACAAATATAGGTATGCCGAGTCGATATTGAAGTACACACCGGGCTAGCGCGGTCCTAGTGCTTGATGGAGGCTGCGATGGGAACGGCTTTAAGGTAGTCTTGGGCGTTGGCTAGTCTGTTGCATTGCCACAGTATGGAGTCCCGATCTGACATGGGGAATGTGTTTGGGATCTCTCGTTTAACAAACATCAAAGAATAAGGTTGCCGAGAGAATGCATAGGCATGGGGCAATTTCTTTGATGTCGAAAGTAGGAGATAGACAACACACTCGCAAGAAGTCATCAAGAGCGAGTTGGTAGTGGGGACTAAAGCCGAGGCTGTAGTGTTACCTAGTATGATACGCTGCAGAGATGTTGAGTTTGGTAGCAAGACGCGAGGTAACGATCTTGGGCGAGTGTCTTGCATGGTGTAAACTCCAAGCCCTCCATCCACGATCGGAAGTGTGGCCATACGGTGTTGAAGAGTTCCGTAGCCGGCACCATCACCTGTAATCAAATACCTCAGGAACAACAATAAGTATTGGTCAAACCGAGCTATAGCTGCCTGAAGTGCCTGAGGGTGCGTCGTGCGCATGGAAAAATACAGCTTGGATACGCCAGCACAGCTACGGGCTAGCAAGAGTTCGCCTTTGCGGGTCCTTTAGAGTTTTGATACAGTCCATAAGTTGAGTTGTTTTATCGACCCTTGTTAGGACTATATCACTGCAGTATTGCGTACTCAGGCTAACAGGGCCTCCAAGCAGTCTGACACCATCGGTAGGTCTGCCAATCCCTTTAGGAAATACATTACAAGCTAAACTCCGAGGATCTACAGTCGGCCAAAATATTTCTGTTTTATAGATATTCAAGAATAAACCTCGACTTGGACCATCTGCCTGTATGATCTTCAAGGCCTTAGAAACTTCTAATGTATCACCTGCTACCGTACCATCGTCAAGATACCTGCAATGGAGGTCTGTTTTATTATTATTATTATTATTGTATATAGTAATTTAAAACATACAATATTCCGTATTTCTATATTTTTTTAAATTTGAAAATCCCAGTATCAGTGTCCATGCTTCATGTTACCTCCTTTTGAAACAGGCCACTTCCTTTTGGCACTCTTAAACGATGAAATATTGCGCAAAAAACCGAGGACCATGTGACCCTCTTTAACGATTTGAGTAGTAATTTTACCTAATTTTGATCACTTAGGCCTAGCATTATGGTTGCCCTCATACCTTCCTTATGTAGGTGTTGCCCTCATCCCTTCACTTAGGCCTAGCATTATGGTTGCCCTCATATGTAGGTGTTGATGGTGGTTTTTAGTTCAGGGCTAAATTTGTAAAACCCTACATTTAATGTGTCGTCACTCTGCAAAGAAACAAAGCCATGTAAAAGTGATGAGTGTTCAACCTCTTCACTGGCGCATTTATTGAGCAACATATATCCACCAGAATGGTGCATGTAGCAACAATCCCAGATATTCTGTAAATTTCGGCACCCTGCCTATATTATTCAATTAATATAAGTTTATTTGAATGCTTTTTGTGCTATGTTCCCCGGATGAACCCTTAATGTTGGTATGGCATGACAATTTGTGTTCACTCGCAGCAGAGTAGCACGAATTTCCAAATATCAAGGATAAGGTCCTTGCATAAATTATTCAATCGGAAAGCATACTGCTCTCTGGAAATGAACTTGAAGAACTCTATGTCAACACATAGAATTCAATCAATTTTGTGATAATTCACAAGATTCAGATATTACCCTGACTAATTTGCAAAAAATAGGGTTTTGCGCCCTGCGCAGTATATTAGACCTTGCCTGTCGAAATTAAGCCTAGGCGAACTAGGTAATTAATCCTCCATGGATTAGTAGGTGCAAAATCCTACCCAAAATCATAAAACAAGGAGTCGCGGAATGGGATCAGCAACAAAGGGAGGTGTGGCCATGTCATAGGCAAGCCGGCGTCACTTGCAAGTGGCCACACCCATGCTGCTCAACCGGCCCCCTTTTCATCGACCAATCAGGTCGCTTTAAACCCGCCACGAATCGCTGGAAGTGTGGCCACGCCCTTGCTTGCCGGCCCCCTTTCCATCGACCAATCGGGTCGCTTTAAACCCGCCACGGCGCGCTGCAAGTGTGGCCACGCCCTTGCTTGCCGGTCCCCTTTCCATCGACCAATCAGGTCTCTCTAAATGCGCCACACGCATTTAGAATGAGGCCGGGCCCATGTTGCTTGCCGTCCCCCTTCCCATCGACCAATCAGGTCGCTCTAAACTTACCACACGCACACTAGAAGTGTGGCCACACCCATGCTTGGTCGGCCCCTCTTTTAATTGACCAATCAGGTCGTCCTAAACCTGCCACAACATCAAAAGAGGCAAGGTTGCGCCAATACTCTAATTGGCATGCCAAACATGCTAAACATGCCACTTTACCACAGAAGCATGACGAACGTGGAAACATACCATAAATAGTGCACTTACGTGCCAACCCATCATCTGTTCGTGGCCAACGCCATAACAGACTTCAATGTGGTTATCCTAACCAGAGACACGACCTTGCATGGTCGAAACCCTAATTTCCAGTCGTGGCACAAATTATGCCACTTCGGGCCCCACAACATGCCACGAGCCGTGCAGGACCCAGGAAACCCTAATAAAGATTCCATATCATAGCCACCCGTGGAAATCCTTACTCATGTGGCCGTTTCCACATGATGGCTTTGGCTATGGTTCTTTCGGTATGGCTATGGCACCATTTGCACAAAACGTCGATGCGCCACGGCCACATGCCGCATGCACTAATTAGGGTTTGGGCATACCAAGCCCTAATTCAGGCAAAGTTGCTACGCCAACCAAGCCAAGTAACGTTTCCCGAGCATTGGGATTGTTGTGGCAACGGGCCAATGTTCCCACGCCACATTTGGGTCTAACACCAATATGCTAAAACAGCTGCCATGGATACGCCACTGGCATGTCGCTATGACATGGCTACGCCAGGCGCCACTATGCCAATGATGACACTTTGCTATACAACAGGATGTGGCCATAATCAATGGCCATCCTTTCTCATAAGCTACAATCTCAGTCATCTAAATTCGCCACCGAACTGACAGACTTGTGGCAAGTTTTAGACGACCAGCCGCTTAAATCTCGTGGCCATGGCTATGCCAGGCGCCACTTATACTCCGTGCCACTTTGGCATGCACGAGCTATACCGGTCATGCCGCGGTGCCCTTTGGCATACACCAAAACGCCACTGTGCCATTACCAGGCGCCAACATAAGGTAGCCATAATCAACGGCTACCCTTCCTCATGAGATGCAATCTCAGCCATCCAAGTTCGCCACCGAACTGTCGGACTTGTGGCAAGTTTTAGGCGACCAGCCAAGACGTGCCTAATAGCATATTTTCCTGCGGCAAGACTCTTGACTTTGACTTGCCGCACATAGAAACTTCTGCTACACGTTTCCCATGAAAACACTCGAGACATCAAACATGTCACAAAGCGGGGATACTCATCGGGGGTATTGGTCGCGCGGTTTACAGCGTGCGACGTGCAATACGCCCGTTATAAGAAAGTGTCATGAAGTGGGACAATTAGTGGCGGCAAGAAGTAACTGGTGTAAACGGATCCACTTCCTTCATCATGGAAGCATGGGTTTTAAGGCGGTTATACGTTACTCCACTCTTCCATCACCCAATCGTTCCCACTTCCTACGAGACCAGGGTACGTTTAAATATGACTTGTATAAATAGGCTTCACCTATTTCGACTAAAGGACAAGTTTTTGGTCGGCAACAACATGGTATCTTGAAATCACCGAGAACTGATAGCTTTTCACTCTGCAAGCCAGTTCCACTTTCTGATACAAGTCATAAAACAAGCCACATCTTCAGAATTAACCATTCTGGTCTCAACACTCTCTTCGCTTCCCTCCCTAAGACCAACCCTTCTCCTTCACTTTGTGACCGAAGCAAGCCTGGAACGGTCATTTCTTGGTTTAGGCCAGGATTGTACATATTGATCTCTCGAAACAAAAGTACTCCCGTGCAGTGCATTGTTTAGGGTTTAGATTCGTTTCTCATCCACACATAGGGGCGAGCATGGGCCGGTATGGACCGGTTTTCACCTCATCCACATCCAATCAAATTCACTACGGATTTCAAATTTGGCATCCGCATCCAATCCAACATCCAACGGATTTGCATCCAATGGATGCACGGATGAACGGATTGGGTGCGGATAATCCAATGGACTTGTGTTAGTTAAGATTTATTATGAAAAAATAAAGCCAATATAGATGACTTCTTATAGAACCTACACATTTTATATATGTATATAAATATAGAAATGTCATGGACAACACTCTAAGCAAACACTTTAAAAGCTCCAAAACTATCCATATATTTTCTAAAAACTATATAAATACCCTTAATCTAACGGGTATGGATGTCCAACGGACTTTCAAGGTTACATCCGGGTCCAACCCGTAATCCGTTGGATTTCAAAAATTTCATCCGCGTCCAACCCATTAGCGAACGGTCCGGGCATCTATCCGCACAAATACGGTTGGTCCCGGTTAAATCCGCGGATGACGGATAAAATGCCCACCCCTATCCACACACCCAAAATTACCAAAATCAGCAGAAACAGTTTTCACCCACAAACAGTAGGGAAGGGATAGCACAAGGAAGACAACCTCACTATGGTGCCCCCATTTCCCTTCCCTACATGATACGGCTACTCAGTAGCCGCATGAATAGTGTCATACGGCAACTGAGTAGCCGTATTTTTTTTTACCCAGCTTTTTTTCAATAGAAATATATTTGTCTAGGTAAAAAAAGATATTTTAGAGTAAAAAAACGATATATAATAGGTAAAAAGGAGATATAATAGGTAAAAAAAGAGTTTTAGTAAAAAAAAAAAGGGTGATAAAAGAAAGTTTTAAGGTAAAACTTTAAAAACCATATTAAAATGTTACGGCTACTCAGTAGCCGTAAAGTGTAAATAAATACGACAACAGAGTAGCCGTGTGATTTCCCTTCCCCTCTGAGGGGATCAAATGTGATCCTCCATGTAGGGAAAGTGAGGGATATCCCTACTCTTGTAGGGATATGGGAAACCATAGTTGATGGTTTTTGGGATTTTTCCCTACATATGAGGGATAGGGAATGGATGAGGCCAACCATAGTGCTAGCTGGCACTTTTGAGTTTCGTAAGATCACTCATGAGTAGTGTATTTTGATTTTTTGATGGGAAAAGGGCCAATAATCAAGACATGTACTACCATGTCCCTGCTTCATGCTACCTCCTTTTGAAACAGGCTTATCTATTTGAAACGGAGGAGGAGCTATTTGTTATTAAGCTCCCTTTTGCTATGTTTTTTATTTTATTTTATTTGTTGTCAAATCTGGCTTTTAGCAACGTGACTATAGTTGCTCTAATCCTGTATTACTGTGTTGCAGAACCCAAGTTTCTAAGCATACCTTCTATGGACAATTTTAGGAGGGCATACAAGGGTGAAGAACAATAACTTATAATTATAAACATCAAACTAGAAGCATTGGCCTTTGGGATATTTTTGGGGTCCTCTGCGGAACTAGTTCTTTTTAAATTGATCGAATGAAGCTTTATCACACGGCAAACGATCTTCATTTTTGAATTTAAACTGAAACACGAGTTACACACGTGATGGGTGAAATAGTCATCTGACTAGAAAAATGAAGCAGGCAACAAAAGCGCAACAAATTTAATAGAACAAAGGCTAATAGATGTGATTCCCCTTAGGCTTGGGCACCAAGCTCCAAAAGTAGTGTGTGGTTCAGGGCATTGGATGCTGGACCATGAAATTGAATCGGACCTGTGATGGAAGTATTTTAGAGTTAGTTGTTCACTGTTTCATTTGTGTTCAATAAACATGTGGTCAAATAGAAATCACTAGAAGCAAAACAATGGCATACCTGGGTTGATGTATCGATTCTTAATGGCCCATTCATCCCTCATGGATGCAAATTTTAAGAAGGGTGCACCTGAAATTTCAATATCATTATTAGTTAGTCATGTTTTTCAAAAATAAAAGAAATGAAGGTATAGCAATATTGTCATGTAAAACAAAACTCACCTTCAAGCTCCACCATTGCCTTCTTGATTACAGGCTTAAATTTACCTATAATAGCAAAACAGACCAACATGAGGTATTTTTTTAAACCCAGTCAATGGGAAAATACGAAAACAATATTAGAAAGTTACAACATACCGTGTCTTCTCTCCACGTCCATAAGTGCAGTCAATGCAGTCCCACCAACAGTCCATTCTTCAACAGGAGCACTCAAGTTTCCAACCTGCATTAAAAAATTACAGATATCCGAAAATATCAATTCAACCATTAAATTCCCCAAAATCATTTTAAGAAACATAAGAATCATGATACAACAGATAAAATCACCAACCGAAGAGATGAGCCCAGTCTTTCCAGCATGGAGCAGGGCACCAGCAGCATAACCCAATGCATAGCAGTATGTAGAATCAAAATTAGTAGGTAAACCACATCTTCCCTCATAGCTGCATATGAAAACAGCATATGGATATAATTAACGCCAAAATTCATTGGAGTGAGTCAGTAATATTCAAATGTGAGATGTTTTCAGCACAAATATGTTGGTTACCCGAAAAAGTGGGACTGCCCTTTGAACTGTCCTTTGTATGCACCAGCCTGCTTTCGTTTCTCCAACTCAATTTCAACCATTTGAATGAGCATTTTTTTCTGTTTCTATTTTGGCAACCTACACAAATTCACTAATTCAGTAACATAGTGGCCGAATAGAATGAAAACTATTTATGCAGGGAACCCTTCATATATGATGAATAAAACACATCTATACACAAGTAGGGTTACCTGAACATTTCCGTGTGGATCTCTTTCAAGCATCAACTGCTCTTGAATTGCTTCAGGTAAGAAATCAAAGAGCTGATGAGATTGATCTCGGAGTTTGTTTTTCCATGCCCCAGCTTCATCCACAACATCATGAGCTAGGATTTCATTCAGCTCAGCAATAAGCTGTTGCACCTGCAAAAGAAAATCAAAGCATACATTATAAAAATTAGGTCTATGTAAAACAGAGGGCTATAATGTCGTACACAACTCATAGTTTTACCTCAGGAATGAAATCAATGAGACCTTCGGGGATAAGTATAACTCCGTAATTGTAACCAAGTTCTGCACGTTTTCAGATGATATCAGTAATGTAGTCTGTTACATTTTTCAATGTTTGTTTTTTGGCAGCAACCTGCAGTAAGAAAAAAAAAATCCCATGAAGACTGAATCTTATCAACTTCTGACCAGATAAGAAATTGGACAATGAGGCAAGGTTGAATGAAGGACCTCTTCTCCAATGATAGTAACATTGGGGTGAGTCTGCAAAGCACACTCCAAGGTAATGTGAGAAGCAGCACGCCCCATAAGCCTTACAACTGTCAGATGGGAAGTCGGTTGAGAAAAATAGAAGGAACCTACAAGGATATATATAACCAGAATCCAGGAAAATTTATAAAATGGATCAGTGAGATAACTTACAGTGATAGTATTTTCCAGTAGAGCGAGCATCAGTCATAACATTGCCGATCATCTCTGCGTAAATCTGCATTTCAATACTTACATCAGAATGTTTAAGGCCAAACTTGTAAAGTTGCAAGAATCTTACAATTTAGTAAAGAACTACAAGTAACACCTTTTATTTGGAGTTGGTGGGCAAATGTTTGATTCAGGATAAGAGAGAACTGAAACGACATAAAAACAGTAACTGATATATTGAAGAATGATTAATCACCTTGCACGCTGTATCAAATCCAAAACTCGTTGGCACTTCCTTTGACTTTAGATCACCATCAATAGTCTTTGGACATCCAACCACCCGGGTTTTCATATTACTTCCCCTGAACAGAATGAAGTATCAAAAGATTAAATACATCTGAACTAATAATCCCCACGAATCAACAATAGAGGTCTTCAACATTAATCCATATTGCAAAAAGTAGATTAATAATGAAAGACATGTACAAAGAGAACATAATGATGGCTATAATGGGATCACCAGACACAAATTAAAAGAGTCATGTCTGCCAAAACATTTCCAAAATCAAACTTATACCTGAAGTTTTCAGCAAGGAGGCAAGCATTTGTGTTTGAGTCATCCCCACCAATAACCACAAGCCCGTCTAAATCAAGCTTCTTTGATGTCTCTTGAGCTTGCTTAAACTGATAATCACGATTAATGTCTATGATGTTAAAACCAAATAGCTCTAAGTTCAACAGCCGAGGCTCAAATATACAGCTGAATCTTTTACTTAATTCTTAATTATAATAAGCACCTGGTCCGGAGTTTCAATCTTGTCTCTTCCACTGCAGATCATATCAAATCCACCCTGCACATTGCGCATATTAAAACATATGTTAGGATGCAGTTGTATAATATTAGAACTCAAATCGGAATACACTAGAACACAGTATTCTTTTTTATCAAAACATACAAGTGTGAACAAGCAAAGGACCTTAGACAAGATTAGTCACTACCTTCTTACTTCGCCATGCACTACGGTGTACAAAGACGTGGAGAACTAATTCATTCGAAAACTCATAAACAGTGATTCGATTTTATTTTTTTTATCAAAACTTATTCAAATTCTTTTGATCAACACGTACTCAATTTTTATGGTAAACACATGTTAGGTCTACTCAATTTTTATGGTAAACATATGTTAAGAATCTTATACAATTGCATAAAATTGGAATTCGAATCAGAGTACAAAAGAAAACAGTATACTTTTTCCGTCACTTATCAAACTACAAGCGTCCAACTATACTAGTCACTGCCTTCCTACTTCACCATGCACCACTAAGTTCAACCGCCTAACATATTAACTCATTCAGAAACTCATACTCAATGACCTAATAGCCAATTTTTATGATAACCAATGCTCCAGTCTACAATGCAGTAAACAGAATCTTAACAATTTAAAAAGCTTAGATAGGATCTTTCTTGATCCAGGCATGCACAGTATGTAATGGCAAATCAACGCAAACTTATAATGTATGTTATAATTCCAAGAAAATTCAGTTAAGATTAGATAAATACCAAAGATCTATTCAAACAACAATTTCAATCTAAATGAATCCTCTTTAAAATATTAATTTCACAAATTTAATTAACAATTGAATATCCACTCACTTGATTTCTGTAAGGGTATACAAATTCAGATGTCAATTCGACATATTTCCCTTTCATGATCCCGGCAGGTCCTCCTTTGAATCCATATAGTGTACTTCCTGGCACTCTATCCTGCAAATAATCTAACCAAAACCAAAACAAAATCTAACTTATTTCACAAGAAAATCATCATTATTCATATAAAAACACTCAAATCAAACATACGAACGAACAAACAAACAATAAAACTCACCAAAAATCCCAGAAATAACATTATGTCCACCAGGTGCTTGTCCACCAGATAAAACAACACCGATTTTCAATTTCTGATCTGATCCGGATAATCCTGTTTCATTAGGTACTAATGATGCTGATGGTTGTCCAAACAAATTCGGGAAAAGCTTCGCGATCTCATCTATTACCACACACCAACAAAAATCACATTAGATACTCACACAAAAATCAATAAAAAACAAGATCCAAATAAACCTGGATATACTCAGTCGGGGATAGAGGAAAAAAAAAAAACCTGGATTTCCAGCAGCAGAACTTTTAGGACCGTCATCAACATTGAATGGTTTACGAAGAACAGAAGGAAGAGGAAGAGCATGATTGAGTCGACTCGTTTGAACTTCACTATAGAAAGAAGCGAGTTTGAAAGTACGTGATGATTTAACATCGGTGCCGCCATTAGAGGTAGCCATTACAGAGAAAGAAAGTGATTAATGAGTTAGAAGAGGATCGACAGAAACGAGGGTTTTTTTTTTTTGGTTAGCTTTGGGATCTCAGACTGTGCCTGTGTTACTCAAAACTAAACTTCTTATAATGTTGTGTTTGGGGAGGGAGAGAAAGTAGTTGGAGCAAGGCTAATTATGTCTTTTTCGTTTCGGCATATTCCGTATTTTGGTCCTCTTGTACAAGGCAAGCTAGGCCCAAAGTTATTTATAGTAACTGAACCGAAATCACTGGATTATTAACCAAACCAAAGTGAAACCGAATGCTAACGGTACCGTTTTGGTTTTCATTTTCAGTAAACCGACAACATCTGTTTCGGTTAAGGTTTATAGGCAAAACCGTACCAATAATTAGGGCTGCACAAAACCGAACCGAAATCACTGGATTATTAACCAAACCAAAGTGAAACCGAATGCTAACGGTACCGTTTTGGTTTTCATTTTCAGTAAACCGACAACATCGGTTTCGGTTAAGGTTTATAGGCAAAACCGTACCAATAATAACCGTAACCGATAAAAAATCAGTTTTATATATAAGTAAATTAGATTTTAACCATTGATTTTTTAGGTTTAATCTCCGCCACTAGTTGTAGGTATATAATAAAGTCTCTTCAATCCTTGAGCACCGCAACAACACCACTTCTTTCTCCCTCCCTTCTAATTTTTTTCCTCTCATCTTCATTTAACCACCGCCATGGCCAGATCTGGATATTGATTCATATCTGTTTTTTCCTCACATCAAAAAACCATCATTCCTAGTTCTACTCAAGCTCATCTAGCACTAATCACCATTAATTCTTCAAAATCAATTTATGTTTTGTTGGTCGTGTGTGTTCTTGAAGAAACCTACTGGTCGGCGTTAATGAATGATGAAGATGATTGCGTTAATAAAAGTGTAAAACCAGCCAGTGTCATATTTGTACCAAGTGATGTTAATGATTCTAAGCTTTTTTGTGAATCTTATAAATGTGAAAATTAGGGGTTTAAAAACTAGAAATAAATTATAGTTGGGTATATCTTGAAATTAGTTCTAGTTATGTTAAATTTAAACATTGATGTGAACTGGGTCGAGGTTTATTTCTATATTTTTTGTTGATTCATTGTTTAATTTTTATTTGAACTTGAATTGGGTGTTTTCTGATAGTTTTAAATCTCTTGCAGGTTACATAATTTGTTGAAGTACCATCACTGTTTTGGTCAAGTAATCATTGTATTTTTGTTGTTCATATTAATTCAACTGCTACTGTTCTTCCCTGTGTTTAGTACAGACATTAGCTTTGGAAGTGAATGGATGAAAAACGAACCCTGATTGTCAGACATGGAAACCTGCTCTTGCTTTTTGTTTTTTCTGTCAATCTTATCTGGTTAACCAAAAACCGAATGCTTTTATACAAAACCGAGTTGGAACCGAACCGAACAAAACCGAATTACCTTAAGGTTTCATTGGTTTTCATTATTGGAAAACCAAATACTTTGGTTTCGGTTTTGGTTTTGCCAATAACCGATGAAAACCGAACCATGTGCATCCCAAGTGAGCATGGGTTGTCCAATCTGCCGATCCAACGTAGCTCACCCGTAATTTGGCGGGTGTGCACCAAATCCATTTATGAGCGGATTGTCATGGATCTATTTTTAAGAATTCATTAAATATTTTTTTTTCGAAAATGAAAAGTTATATTAAAGGAAAAGAGTTCAGCCAAATACAACAACTAGTCCTAAAGACTATATTACATTATGTATGAATAATCGACTCCCGGTTGTGCAAGATATGCACACTGTCTATGGACTTAAAAGTTTCTTTCTCACAACTCCATAAGATTAGAATCCGTTTGATGTGAATGATAAGCTCATAAACAGATTTATTTTTTCCCCCAAACGCTCTGCTATTTCGTTCATCCCAAATAATCCAGAAAAAAAAGCATAGTGAAAGATATTCCAAATCTCTTTACACACTTTCGACAAAACATTGTTATCCCGGGCTTGAAAGAGTTTGGAGCACAATGTCAGGCAGAGGCCAGGAAATGTGAAATGCCTTGATAAAGTAATCCCACACTTCGAAAGTAGTTTGACAATGCAGGAAAAGATGATCAGCTGACTCATCCATCTGATTACACATCACACAAGTAGTACTAGCAATATCTACACCCATGTGCCTCAGCATATCTCTTGTGGGAAGAGAATGATTAAAAACATCCCATAACATAAAATTGACTTTAGAAGGAATAAAGCTTTTCCACGAGTACTTACTGTAAGTGAAGTTTTCCATAGAACCATCCAGAGCATCATAGCAAGCTTTTGTTGAGAAGTTACCTATAATCTGCACCTCATCCTCTCCATCATCCGAAGCTAGGATAGGCCCCAAATATCTCTTCAAAAGATCCCATTCGAGTTGTTCATTAGCATCAAGAGGATGTTTAAAAACAATGATCCATATTCCTTCATGAATCATATCAGCTACAGTGGTTTGATTATTGATGCAAGCTTTAAAGATATCTGGAAAAAGATCCTTGAGACAACCATTCACCAGCCATTTATCATGCCAGAACCTGATTCCTTTGCCATTACCCAACTTAAACGTCATAAAATCTTGTGTAGTTGAGACCAATCTTGAAACATTTCTCCATAAGCTTTTACCTTGAGTTTCATTGACATCGGTAGGCGTGACACCTCTTCTGTAGCTTTCATCTTCTGTTGTACTATCCTTCTCCAAAGAGCCTTCTTAGGCTGAGTCTAATCGTGGTGAAAGATTCAACTTTCTTGTTGAATCCACGTCACCAAAAACCAACGCCCAGCCGCAATGGAAATCCAAGATTCTACGTCCATACGCGGTTTGAAAGCTGCCAGCGACGCTTGTGATTAGAAACGGCGCATCATTTATCAACCATTAGATCTCCAATAAGACTAGGAATCCAACGGTGTATATGGTACTGATAATTGAGTTTCTATAAAGTAATGACAATACGCATTTAGGAACCGCGTATAAAGCTTTTTTGATACGCAGTTTCAAACCGCGCGCCTGGATTACTTCCATCTTGGATCCAAGCAAAACGAAGCACTCCATGGGAATCTAAGAAACTGTAGCACTATAAACGACACTTCCACAGTGCATAATCTTGGATCTTGGAGATGATTAGAGCCAGCCTTATGCTTAGAATATCTCCACACCCATTTAATCAGAAGAGCCTTATTAGTTAACCTGAGACATCTCACACCCAAACCACCACAATGTTTAGCTCTACATATTTTAGGCTAGCCCACCCAAGCCATCTTCCTCTTTTCTTGAGTAGAACCCCATAGAAAATTCCTCATTAAAGCCACCATCTTCTTTTCAACACAAATAGGAAGGTTGAACAAGGAAAAAAGGTAAATAGGTAAGCTAGATAATAGACAGTGTTTAATGAGCACTAGTCTTCCTACTTTGTTTAAAAATTTCCTTTTCCAAGTGGCAAGCTTCATCTGCATCTTCTCCAACACTGAGTCCCAAATGGAAATACATCTAGAGCTTACACTAATTGGAAGACCTAGATATTTAATAGGCATCTTCTCAGTTTTACAGCCTAATTCTTTAGCTAAAGTATCAATAACTTCATCAGCTCCAACACTGATCATGGTACTCTTCTACAGGTTCAATCTCATGCCAGTGAGAGCTTCAAATATTGAGAGAATAATGAAGAGTCTAGTGACTTCATCTGAATTAGCATTCAAGAAGATAAGAGTATCATCAGCAAACTGAAGGTGAGAAATCATTGACCCTATATCTGCCACTTTAAAGCCACTAATTTTACCTATTTCTACTGCATCATTCATGAGTTTTGAAAGAATTTCAACCACAAGAAGAAACAAATATGGAGAAAGAGAGTCTCCCTGTCTTAAACCTTTCTTTGGTTTAAACTTTTCCGTAGAGTTCCCATTCACCAAAACTAATAAATGAGCAGAAGAAACACACCATTTTATCCAGCCAATCCACCTCTCCCCAAAACCATGCTTGTGCAGAATGCAAAAAAGGGCTTGCCAGTTTATGTTGTCAAAAGCTTTCTCCATATCCACTTTACACAAAATACCTGGAACTTTAGACTTCAGTCTGCTGTCCACACACTCATTGGCTATGAGTACACCATCCAGTATCTGCCTATCATGAATAAAAGCTCCTTGATAATCTGAGATGAGATAAGGCATTACAGTTTTCAATCTTTGAGCAAGCAACTTGGATAATATCATGTATGCACTCCCTATTAGACTTAGAGGTCTAAAGTCCTTAGGGGTACAAGAATCTTCTTTCTTAGGAATGAGAGACATAAAAGAGCAGTTTAGCCTCCAATCAAGAGAGACAAATTTGAAAAAATCATCAATCATTCGCATAAAATCTCCTTTAATAGTATTCCAGCATTTTTTTATAGAACTCTGCTGAAAAACCATCAGGACCTGGAGATTTATTGTTTCCAAAGTGTTTAATAACTTCCCAAACTTCATCTTTAGTGAACCTTCTTTCTAGCCATTCCTTCTTCTCTTAACCCACGTTAGAAAAATTCAGTGAACTCAAAGAAGAATAAACACTATTCTGTTCAGAGAATAAATGAATGTAATAATTTCTTATTTCTTCTTTGATAACAGCCTGATCAAAACAGTCTACTCCCTCTATTTAAAGCTTTGAAATTGTGTTCCTCTTTTTCCTAGAACTAGAAATTCTATGAAAATATCTTGTGTTTGCACCACCCCCATTTAAAAACACTCTGCTTTGCTCTAAGCTGCCATTTCCTAGCTTCAATGTTCTCTATATTTCTAAGTTGAATCTTGAATTTAAGTCTTTCTTCAAACTGATTTATTTGAAGAACACCATTTTCTTCCAATGATTAAGTTCATTAATCTTATCTCGTTAAAATTTTCTTCTCATTGTAAACAACACCAAACTCGGCTCTACCCCAAGGCTTGATGAAGTGATTTAGATTCGAAGCTTGAGAAAGAAAATAGTGCTAGAACTTCCGAGTAAGTCATGGAGTTCCACCACACTTCAACTTGTTTAATCCTTGTGCTCAATCCAACTTTTTTCTAGCTTGAAATATGGCTTACTAGTAATAGAGTGACTAGTAATAACCATTAGAGGGTTATGGTCAGATATAGTTCTAGTTAGTGCAACTTGCAAAGTATTTGGGAAAGCTTCATCAAAGTCTACACTAAAAACAAATCTATCTAACCTACAGAGGAGAGGGTCTACATGATTATTATACCAAGTATAAAAGCTACCTACCAATGTTTGATCCACCAACTCTTGATGCAAAATGAAGTTATTTAAAAAGCCAGAGTTCCTTCTGTCTGCTTTTCCTCTATTCCTTTAGTCGTCAGACCTTACTGCATTAAAGTCTCTTGCAAAACAAATTGGTCCAGCCCACCAGTGTCTAACGTCTTCCAAATCTTCCCAGAAAGTAGCTATGTCGTTATAGTCACAAGGGCTATAAACGTTCGTGATAGTCCACTTGAAACCATTGGTTTTATTCACTAAAAGAGTTGAGATGTTATTGAAGCCAATTCTCTCATCCTCCTTTGTGAATCTGTTACTACCCCATATAGATAAAACACCTCCACTTGCCCCCACAGAAGGTATATAAGACCACTCAAAATTGTCATCATACCAAATGGTAGGCTTGTAAAAGTTGTTTTCCTACGTGTAATACTGCAAGTGCACAGCGCCTGTTGGAGGCGTGGCAAGTACAAGTCGATCCACAGGGAAATGGAGTGTGTGTAAGTTGATCTCAAGGCTTCCTAACTGATTTCTAGAGGTGTGTAACACAAATGTTGGTTGTTTTGGTTGTCGATACGACTAACTGGGATTGTGGACTTGTGATTCTAAGAGGTAAATACAAATTGCAAGACACTAGGGTAGTGAATTCACCTTCTAATTTCATGCTCAGGCAAGGTAACTTAAGCCATGTTCTTGTGCCTTCCCTTGAAGGTCTAAAATAGATGTTCATTAACTAATTTTGCTAACTTACCCCTAGTATGAGTTGTCTTCTTACAGTACAACTCATCACAGGCTCATAAGCTCATCAATTAATTACTACTCCTAACACATTATAACACAACAAGAATAAGACTAAAGATAAACATGCTTGACATGAAAATTAGGGGTTTCATCAACACCCTAGCAATTAAATTAGAACATCAAATGAAACAATTAAACACAAATTACACTAAGTTTGTGCACTGGATAATCCAGGCATCCGCATTCACATACACAGTTCTTCTTATCTATACATGCAAAACCCTAACTCAATTCAAATTGGAAATCAAACAAAGACCCTCTCACCCAAACTTGCTGAATCAGTTGTCCCCTCTGCTAATTCGGCTCTGAAAACTCCTTAATTTGATGTTCCCCTCACTGTGAAACCCTAAACCTAATTCTTTCTATCTCAAACTTAGCCTCTAGGGAAGAAGCTATGGATGAAATAGAGAGAAACTAGGTGGTGAAGGTGGTGCGGCTGTTGGTGGCTGTGGTGTCGGTATCAGGGGATGGAGATGGTGGTGGTGGCTCTGCCATGGTCGGGGAAGAAGAGGATGGGTTTCTCTGGAATTGTCGGGGGAGAGGAGAGAAAGGGAAAATGAGGTTGGGTTTTGGTCGATGGGTGAAGAAATAGGTGTCTGTGGTGTTGAGCGGAGTGCAGCGAGAAATGATGTGCATGAAGGAGCGAGCGTTGGATCTTTGCGGAATCCGATGCGTGGGCTGATGCGACCGTAGGATGCAAATGGGCGAGATCTCACGGCTCAGATGGAACGGGCTTGGATCCGGTTATGGGCCGGGTCTTGGATAGCTCAAGCCCATGTCTAGTAAGTTGGGTTGCTTCTGATGCACCTTTTTATTGGCTTTGGCTTTCTGCTCCATAGACGCTCGTCTCCAATTTTCTGCTCTTTTGGCACCTCAATTTCTCCGAACTTTATTTACTACCTAAAAACACAAAATTAATTAGTACAAATATTTATTCTTGAAAACAGGAAAAACACAGAATTTGGGATAATATCTGATTTCTGAGCACAAAAGATGAGTTAAATGCCAATAAAAAGGTGTAGAAATATGCAATATTTGGCACTCATCAAATACGCCCAAACCTGAATTTTACTTGTCCTCAAGTGAAACAGAAATTAAGAAATCCTAACTATACCACTGTCGCTGGTCTCTCGAATGCATTTAGCGTATGCACTAAGCCTTTAAACCCCTAGGTGTCCCTAGTGGACGAGTTGTAGTCTCATGAGGGTTTACCAGAGGTGTACCCACAAAACCTTCTCCAACTTCGAGTGTAAAAGAGTCTCAAGCATCCAAGGAGCTATGAGGACATAGAGTTTTCGCATGCTAGTAACACGAAGTTAGAACTACCAAAGAACGCATTCTCATCCTTAAGAGTTGAGCGGGAAGTAACCATACCATATGAAAGAATTCGGATTCGATAGTGATCACAAGCCTCGACTTCTGCCTCACCAATAGGGTTTTATGATAATTGCACTCAAAAAATCGCTTTTTAGTCTCTCATGTGTGCATGCAGGAATAAAGAGAGAAATCCCGCACACGTTGAAGGTGAGAAGGATAACCTTCCGAAATAATTTCGGAGACTCCACGAGTTGTGGACAAAAAGAATCTTTTACGGTGATCTCTAAGAAAGGAAATCAACCATTAGCAAGGATGGGAGTACTCACTTACCTTCTCACCCGATCGGCAATTAACATTACTCTCTCTCAGCATTCATAGAAACGTCTTCAATCTTCGGTCTTCGGTCTTCAATAGCTGATGATGAACTTCTGAACTTCACAAAAACTTGACGAACATTTTTTTTTTTTTAGCACATGAAATGAAAATAACAAGAAAACAATAAAACTCAATTTTACACAACTTGTATTGTCTTGATTTCACAAATTTTATTAATTCTCATCCTATTTTCTTTTCTTTGTTGCATGTAAACCTTGGACTATTTCAACTTTTCTTCAAATATTCTGATGATGCTCCGCTTGCTGACGACGATGTGTTTCTATGAATCTGTTGATGATGTTGAGAGGGAGAGAGTGATGCTAACGCAAATCGAACTACAAGAAGGAGTTTTCATCTTTAAACGTCACCCTCATGATTGACGAAATTAGCACTCAAGAGATCAAAAATAGTCTTTGAAAGTGGTGCGAAGTTGGGTAGCTCACCATTCCTACCGGAATTGACGTACGGTGACACACACTCTAATGATTTTTTAGAAAGTCACAAAAATGAAGGTTGGTGCCTCGCTTGATGTAAAATGGGTAGTCTCCACTATGGGTGATCACAATTCTACTACCGAATATCTAAACATCACCTAATTCGCCCTCCGGTATGGTTAAATCCAACTTTAACGCTCTAATCAACTAAGAAACCCGATTGTGTTCTCCAGTACTTCCAAGTTCTGTTATTTCGGTCAGACTCTCTATGTAAACATAGCTAGAAGCATGCTAGTGACTCTAAGATCTCTAAAAGTTGGAGGTTTTTCTGTACATATTTACAAAGAGTTTTATTATTTTTTTTGAATAAAAGAAAGACTAAAAACTCTATATGCAAATGCACCCCCAAACCTAAATCAAACATTGTCCTCAATGTGTCAACAGATAATAAGAATTCAAAAAGTCACATATCAAGAGAACTATGTTGAGTAGAGAAAAGGGAAGAGATTACCGGATGTCGGCGGAAGCAAGGTTAGAGCTTCATTAGTCAAGGCTAGAATCCAACGTTCTCAGCGGAGATCATATCGGATTATCACAATAAAAAGAGAACTCAACCGAATCAAGATAGAAAATTTAACAAGTCCTACTGGATTATATACAATGAAAATTCACCATACACCAACAATCTAAAGAGTTGAGGATCAACCCAAAAGAAGATATGCAGAGACATCAACAGCCTTACACAAATATAACATGAGAGTGCAAGTAAGGCTGCAAACGTGAACGATTTTCCCCAAAACCTAAACTTGTCAACAGATGTGTTTTTGAGCACAAAATCTTGCATTTTTAAAGGTACATCATGCATAAGGTCTAATTCAAAATGAGTTTTGTTAATAACAGGCAGATATACACATTCCAACTGTGGCTCCTTAAAGGTGTTATACTTTGATGCAAAATAGTCCAAGAGGACTTGGGAAGCACAAAGTTCTAGGCCTAGATTAGGAATTTTCAGAAAAGTTGGTTTTGCAATTTTGTTACAAACTACACCTAGATTAGGAAAGATATTAGGTACATCTAAGTTATTTTTATGTATAAGATCATTTGCACCATTACACACTTCCCTAAAGTCAGAAGAAGGTAAATCATGCTCACTTGCATAGAACAATTCATCAATCTCCATGTCATAATCATCACTATCCAAAAGCTTTCTGTCATGCATAGGCAAATCAGAGGAGGCAACATATTGTGACATGGGCAGGGAATCAGACACAAAAATAATATCATGATCCATAAGAACATTAGTGTCAACAGAAGATTCATCCTTTCTTAAGTCACAAACAAGTTGTGTAGCATGCTCATTTTCAGCGAACAATTGTTCAAACCCTAATTCAGCATCACATGTATGTATGGATTGAATATTAGAAGAAGCATCATTCATAAGGTTCACAGAAGAGAAGCTTAATGTCTCTGAACCCAAAGGTTTCACCATATTTTCATCATACACATGCTCTTCTAACATATCATATTCATCATCATCATCATAACAAAAATGCATTTCCCTATTCAAAATTGTAGCATTTCTAGTGCACTCATTTACCTCTTGATTAGGTTCATATTCAGTGTCAATTGCATGAGTAGGAATAGAAACACTATTTTCAAAATTTACTTTATTGGGGACAACAAGCATCCTATCATGAGATTCCTTCCATTCTTCATTTTGTAAATGACTGAGATTCATCCTTAAGAACATGTTAAGCTGTTCAATTGAAGGGGAGTCTTCACTAGTGGGTATGCATGCTTCACATGGATATTCAGTACATGGTTGTGCACAAGGTTCACTAGCAAATGGAAATTCAGACATGTTGCTATATGGATGATCATGCAGTGTTTTCCATTCAAGTATAGCATTGTTTTGCTCAATGATTTTGAGGTTCTCCATTATAGACTGCATACATGGATTCATTGGAGAATAGAATTGCTCATCCTCCCATGGTGGTTGATGACACATGTGTGCAAAATGATTGAGGTTTGCATATTGAGGCTGATGACCTAGAAAAGGTTCATAATGATCCCTAAAATCATTGACATCATGGTCTGTGGGGGGTTCATATTGTGAGGCATGCCCATAAGCAATTTCTCTGATGGATTTGTTTTCATCCCCAGTTGCAGACCAAAATCCTGACATGATCTAGCAACTCAATTTGAACTCAAAAAGAAACAACCATAGCCTAGCACACATCAAGCATGTATAACACATACATCCAATCATATCAACACAGAGAAAAAAAATGATACAAGAAAATGGAACCCAATTTTTAGATTTAAGCACACAGGAGTGCTTGGTGTTGCTGCAAATGTGCAGCCCAGGTTATGTGCGAGACGGGTTGTGTGGGCTTCAGTTTGTGCAGAGCCCAGTTCGTATGCACATGCACAGCCCAGTGGTAATGCAAAGCCCAGTTTACGTGGGCTTCAGCCTATGAACAGCCCAGTTTATGTGCAACTGCACAGCCCAGTGGCTATGCAAAGCCCAGTGGAACTGGGTTCCAGCCCAGTTTGGCAGGTTTATAGCCCTAGTCATGCCAAGCACAGATTATGTTGCACAGATTGTGTGCGAGATCGGGTTATGCACAGCACAGAGAAACACAAAACTCTCAAAAATGGCACAGCACTGGCAGGGCACAGTGCGGGTGTTTATGGGTGAAAACTACTCCTGCAGAATTTGGTAATTTGGGGTGTGGATGAGGAATGAATTTAAACCTTAAACAAATGCCTTTGCGCGGTGAGTGCTTGTAGATTCGAGAGATCAATCACGTGCAAGTCCGGCCTAAACCAAGAAATGGTCGTTCCGGACTTGTTTCGGTCATAAAGTGAAGGAGATGGGGTTGATCTTATGGAGGGAAGCGAAGAAGGTGTTGAGATTGTGAAGGTGTTGGCTTGCTTATGACTTGTAACAGAAAGGTGAGCAGGCTTGTGGTTGATGCAAGCAGGCTCTGGGTGTTGGAATACGTTTTGTATTAACACTTGGTTTTCTGTCTCGTCTGGACTTGTGTTGTTGTTTGAAATAGGGCGTATAACCTATTTATACAAGTCATTGAGCCTTATTCACATCTCTCGTGGGAAGTGGAGGAAGTGGAGTGATGGAGTAGTGGAGTTGTGCGTTGGTGATACACGACCAGCCTTGCCCACTTCTCTGTTCATCTCTAACCGTCCATGACTTCCTAACACGTTCTTGTGATGGCGCGTTGCACGCCGCACGCGCTGTAAACCGCCAGACCAATACCCCGATATGTATCCCCCGGTTTGTGACATGATTGATGTCCGGAATGTGGATCCACGAAAGATAGCATGTAATCTTTGAATTGAATAACTGCGTTATTCGGGAAGTCGATACTTGTGAAGTATCGTGTGTATTTTATGCAGTGTATCGCATTATGGTGTGGTAAAGTGATGGGTAATGACGCCTCACTAACCAAATAACTCCGACCGGGGTTGTATAACCAAGTTTGGTGAAGTTGGACGGATGAGATGATCTTTGAGACACTCATCTGCGACCGTTAATGAATATTAGGGTTTTTTGAAGAGGTGCGCAAGCATCACTCTTCATCTTGGTCGAAACCAAGCATGGAAAGGGATTTGGAGAGGACCGACCAGGGCATGTGTGTAGACGGCATGCCGGTGTGCACGTCCATACCTCACTTTGTCCCATGAAGGCGCGATCTAGGCCACTCAATTTGGCCAGGTAAAGTTGAGTGGTTGAGATCGGTTTGCGCAGTAAATCCATTGCCACAAAGGAGTTGGAAACCGCGTGGCATCCCTAGTTTGGGCATGTGTTTCAAGACGACCCATCTTGGTCGGTCTTGGTCGATCATACCAGCGTGTAGGTGGTATTTGGTGTTCACACCTATACCGACTATCCCATGAAAACGTGATCTAAGCCACTCAAATCGTCCAGGTGAAGTTAAGTGGTCGAGATCGGTTTGCAATTTGGGAAGTGTAACCACGCAAGTTTGGGTGGACGGTTTGGGATAGCCAAGCATGGTATGCCTTGGCCGACCACGTGAAGAGATAGATGGGCCCACGGTGGTCATGCTTTGGTATGACCGGACACTGTTTAATCTAATCTCGGACCCTCCATCCGTCTTAGGAGAAGATGGACGCTCATGATGCTCAAAACCCTAATTGCGGGTTTCAAAGCCGCGCGTCACTCCTTGTTTGGGCGTACGAATTTGTTACAACCATGCGTGGTTGGTCTTGACCAATCGGTCAAGTGTGTGGCTAGGGCCCACGGTAATCGTGTTGACATGCTCTGGGCCCTTTGAGTCTACATCTACACCCTCCATCTATACCTGCGAAGATGGATGGTTGAGACTGTTTTGCGACACATGTAATATGCCGCAAACCCTAATTTAGGGTTTTCCGTCCATAATGCTTGGTATGAACGGTTTCTTGGCAAGCTAGGCCAATGACCGACCATGCGGGGTCGGCCGTGGGTATTCCATACCGCTTGGGGGTGATGGAATTGATGCGGGGTCATCCAATCATGCTTATGGAATTGGATGACTGCGATCGAGATCATATCCGGACCGATATGGTCAGTCAGGATGCTCAATCGGGCTAGTATAACACACCGAGAGGGCTCAATCGGGCTAGTATAACACACCGAGAGTCGGCTGTACGGGTATTTCGTACATGGTTTCATTATAGTGCTTGGAGGTTCGTGTTACTCGGTAAGAGTAACACTCAGTCGTCATGCCACACCGATAATGAGTCTTTGGAAATACAAAGTGATATGAAATTCACGGGATGGGATTGTTGCTACATGCTCCAACCTGGAGGAATTTCATGTATTCACGAGAATGGGATTGTTGCTACATGCTCCATTCTTGGTGAATTAAGTGAGGGAGTATCCAACACTTATAAATGGCTTTATCTTTTACAAGATGTCGGCGCATGATTTTTTTTTCGGTTTTTACAAATTTAACCTTGAACGAAAATCCACCATCAACATTAAGTCCCCTGCCTAGCACATAATAGTTACACTATTGTGTGGTAGGCATGAGATGGTGACATACATATATACTGAAATGACCAGGCTAAAGTAGATACATATTTCTAGGATAGTCAGGCGTTGCTCTGGAACTGGTTGGTTCGATTAAGGATGCGAAGGAAACAGGACTTGATACGGTGAGTCGCTTTGGTTCCTCTTGTACATATTTGAACTCGGCCGCTTCTTCGGGTGTACTTCCTTCATCATACACGGCTTTCCTCAGGTATATCTGATAAGCCTCGTCGATTGTTATCCCGAATTAGCAGCCTTCATAGGTGGCAAGTAAAGACTTCTTTTCCTTATGGGATTCCGTCGACTTGTGAGATTATAAAGAATCGTCTCACGTGGTCGTTTATTCCATATCTCAGGTACTGCTCTGACTTTCTGATTAACTGATCGATGTATTTGATGATCTCCTTTTTTTTGTGCTCATAACTCCCCCTCCTTTGCAGTTTATCATGGAAGCGGTGGACGCTCATTCTGTTGCTTCCCCAGAAAGAAGTTTTGAAGTTGACAAGCCCGAAAACCATGCACACGAAGAAGTAATGGCTAAGATCGATCTTCCACTTCGCGAAGTCGGCCGTGCTATACAGGGGATGTCTATCTCCCACCTTCGTATTTCCAGAGCACGTATCTGTGCACTTTAAGCTGCGATTGACATGGAGGAGCGGTGGAGGCGCGAGGAAACGCTGCAGACACTAGTAAGCGCAAGGGCAGAGAGATTTGCAGCGCGGTTGAAGAGGCGGAGAGTTGAGCATAAACGACCTCCGAATGAAGACAAGTGTGATTACCCGATCCAGGACGACGTGATAATTCTTGATTCTGATACAGACGAACCTGAACATGTGAAAGCAATTTGCGCGGCCCCTGGTGTTGCTATGCCCTTTGATGCTCCCGCTGGTGATGTTGGGATGGAATGCGCTGCTGCTGCGGAGATGTCTGATGAAGAAGCTGAGGTAGATCCGAAGGGAGGTGCATCAACAGGTGATGGAGAAGAACCCAACGGTAGTGCAGGCGAGGCTGGCTCTCTTGACAACTAAAACCTCTTTTATTTTATTTTTCTTTCCAAGTATATTCTGTACACTCGAACATCTTCCTTGTACTCAGTGGCGGCCGAGTTCAAGGTTTTCTTCCATTTGATTGTTTGAATAAAGTTTTTCTTTTATGACCCTTTGTCAAGACTGCAACCGAACCTTCTCAGGCGCAAGGGTGCGCCTTCACACATAATTCTTAGTGATAAAAGAAACAATATTATAATGGAATATCCACGGACCTGTGCTCCTGATGCAAGATCTTCCTGGCTTTGCTGGGGCAGATGTCTCAAATCATTTTCCTTTTGTGCACACGTTCTATTTCCTTCTTCCAGTGAGATGTTTGCTTAGGGTTTCCTTTCTTGCTCCAGTGGGTTGATTTAGGCTGACTCAGGACTTTGTGTTTTTAGGAGTAAAGAGGTTCTCAGATGAAAATAATGCTTCAATTGAAAATTGAAAATTGAAACCCTAACTATGAATGCAAGTATTGCAATCATTTTCTAGAGGAATTACAAATATGATATGAAATTGTAAAAGGAAATACGCTGGAAAAAATAGCACAGCGTTTTTAAGGTGTACGGGATACTGTGAAGTGGCAGCACAGCATCTTAAGTTCGGTAGGGTTTGAGCCATCGTGAGTGAATTGTTATGCCCTCTAGTTTATCGGCGTTGATAAGCTTGCGGTGAGCCGCCTAGGATAACATACGCTACCGTGTATGGTTCATCTTCTCTTTCGGTGGGTGAGTCGGGTGGAGTGGTCATCTTCACCGTCATGCTCCCGACTTTGAATGTAGCCGTCTTCGTCACCAGATCTCCAACCCCAAACGGGTTTGAACGTGCAAATTCTTGGACCTTTGTCTTGTCGTCTTTGACCAAGACAGCCTCTACACTCTTGATAAAACGTTTGAAAGGGCCGGCTTCCCATTCACATCTCTTAGTCGGGGTTGGTTCGTTGGTTGGAGTCAGTCCCAGGACTTGTCAGAACGAGGGGCGGTAGGTTGTAAAGAAGGTTGCGTGGCGAGACTTACTTGAGATCGGAACTTTTCAACGTATCTTTGATAGGCTCTCTCCGGGAAGTTGTGTCACATTGGTAAGTTGCTGGTGCGGCAATAGACAGCCATCAGGAGGTCCAGAAGGCATGTTGGAGATTCTTTCAGGTATCGAAACCGGCAGAGGACAGGCTTTGTTGTCATGCATCCAAGAACGTCCTAGGATCATGTCGTAGTTGGGATGATCTTTGACTATGTAGAACTTGGCTTGCGTCGAGGCATCACCCAATTTGACTTCAAGATCGATGTATCCATATGCATCTCTGGGCTCTCCTGCTGAATCTTTAACCACGGTCGGGTGACGAGTAGCTTCCTGCTTCGAAATCTTTGCCGCTCTCAAGGTCTTGACGGTAATGATGTTAAATTCGGAAGCCGCATCAATCAGCGCATTATCGAACTCAACGCCTCTCAAACGAGTGACGGTTAGGAGTCCCCAGTTTTCATTGCTCACGTCCTTCAGGAAAGACTGGGTTCTGGACTCTCTTCGGATACAAACGCCTACCGACACAACGTGGTTGAGGGCCGCAAATATGTCTTGACGCTGTCCTTTGGAGAAGTACAAGATTTCACATATGTGCTCCATCATAGATTGTACGGTCTTGCGAACAGAATCCCCAGAAATCATGCAGTTCCTGATAGGTAGAGGGTCTCTATGAACACCTTCGTTTCTAAGCCGGAGTTCCCCTGTCTCTACCTTTTCCTCGAATATTTGTTTCAACCTGTTGCAATCTTTGGTTGGATGATGGACGAACTTTGTGGTAGCAACAATATCTCGGGATCGCCATTTCTTCCTCGGTTGGAGGACGTCGATAGGGGGCGGCTTTACGGCGTCGTCTTGGATCCACGCTTCCAAGAGCTCTATCACTTCATTCATGGGAAAGAAAAACCCGTGTCTTTAGTGTTTTGCGCGGGAGTTTTGTCTGTTCCTTTTCGAGACGAAGTCTTGTGTGCGGGGATGTCCGCTTGGTTTGTTGTTCCATCACTTTGGAGCTTTCCTTTTCTCTCCTCCGCCCACTACACTCACGGAAGGACCAGTGTTGTATTGCTTGTTCGTGAGGCGCCTGCTCCCTCGACTTTCACGTGAATCTTCACTTGAACGACTGCGGTTCTTTCTAGCAATCTTTGGTGCGAGTTGTTCTTTGAACGCTTGGCAGCTTCATGGAGTTCGAGAGAACGTTTGAAAGCCCAGATTCTCTAACAGAGCGCGGTATATGGGTATCATCCCGTTGATGCACAACTCCACCAATTGTCGTTCGGTGACGTTCGGGTCATGACAATCCAGTAGCTTGAGTTCGAACCTTTTGACGAAGTCGTTAGGATGCTCGTTGTTCCGCTGAAGAATTCTTCCTAGATCGAGAAGGTGATTTGTTCGAGACACGAAGAAATACTTTCGTAGAAAGCACTGACCATCTCGCTCCGAGTTGGATATCTTTGTTAGGCGCGATGTTGTTGTACGGGTGTACGCCCCCCGTAAGTGATTTCGAGAATTCTTTGGGCGTAGAACATGATTGTATTCATGTTCCCCCAAGGATTCCAAGAATCGAGAGACATGTTCACGAGCATTACCCGGTACCGTCGTAGAGGGAGAACTGGGGAGAGATGTAACCTCTTGGAAGAGGGATTCGTTGCATATATTGAGGGTATGGAGGTTGGTGTTGGTGTGCATCCGTCAGATTTCCTTTGCCTCGGCTTTGAAGGAGTCGTTCTAGATCCTCACGTGTGATGAAGTTGGGTGTCTGGTCCCTTTCTCTTGAACATTCAGGAGCAACACGAGCTTCTTCACTCATGTGGGTCCGAGTGGAAACGCTTTGCTCGGGTGAATTGAAGGCATTTCTTGTTGGCTCCAAAGATTGACGTGAATCTTGCGGCAATCGTTCGATCAAGGTTTTGAGAAAAGTGAGTACCTCCTTCTGAGTTGCGGCCATATCTGTTTGAGTCTTAGCAAGAACTTCTTGTTTCTCCATCAAGTCTGCAATGGTAATAGACGGTGGTCCTCCTCTTGTGCCTCCGGCTCCTCGCCCCGATGAGGGAGTGAAAGTTGTTGCTGCGGTGACCCCGGAGGCGTTACACTTGAGGAGATGCCGGGATTTGCGGCTGCTCGGCTCTGCAGTGATGGGAGGCGTTACACCTACGGGGATGTCTCTGCTCCGCTAGTGTTGGTGATAGAGGTAACAGCTCCTCGAGATGTGTTGGCTACGGTAGCTCCACTGACAAGTACTTCGACACCAGGATTGTTATCCACACTAGCCCCATCAGAATTGATTGCTGATCCAGACCTTAATTCCACCATCTTGAAATGAATTGTTGATTGAATTTATTCTAAGATCTACCCTTTTGAAATTGATAAAATTGAATCGGATTTGGAAGAAATTGACTTTACAACCGAGAGATTAACCTCCCTATGTGGTCGCCAATTGTTTATGGGTGAAAACTACTCCTGCAGAATTTGGTAATTTGGGGTGTGGATGAGGAATGAATTTAAACCTTAAACAAATGCACTTTGCGCGGTGAGTGCTTGTAGATTCGAGAGATCAATCAGTGCAAGTCCGGCCTAAACCAAGAAATGGCCGTTCCGGACTTGTTTCGGTCACAAAGTGAAGGAGATGGGGTTGATCTTAGGGAGGAAGCGAAGAAGGTGTTGAGATTGTGAAGGTGTTGGCTTGCTTATGACTTGTAACAGAAAGGTGAGCAGGCTTGTGGTTGATGCAAGCGGGATCCGGGTGTTGGAATACGTTTTGTATTAACACTTGGTTTTTCGTCTCGTCCGGACTTGTGTTGTTGTTTGAAATAGGGCGGAGAACCTATTTATACAAGTCATTGAGCCTTATTCACGTCTCTTGTGGGAAGTGGAGGAAGTGGAGTGATGGAGTAGTGGAGTTGTGCGTTGGTGATACACGACCAGCCTTGCCCACTTCTCTGTTCATCTCTAACCGTACATGACTTCCTAACACGTTCTTGTGATGGCGCGTTGCACGCTGCACGCTGTAAACCGCAGACCAATACCCCCAGTATGTATCCCCCAGTTTGTGACATGAGTGATGTCTGGAATGTGTGGATCGTCGATCCACGAAAGATAGCATGTAATCTTTGAATTGAATAACTTGCGTTATTCGGGAAGTCGATACTTGTGAAGTATCGTGTGTATTTTATGCGAGTATTGCATTATGGTGTGGTAAAGTGATGGGTAATGACGCCTCACTAACCAAATAACTCCCGACCGGGGTTGTATAACCAAGTCTGGTGAAGTTGGACGGATGAGATGATCTTTGAGACACTCATCTCATAACCGTTAATGAATATTAGGGTTTTTTGAAGAGGTGCGCAAGCATCACTCTTGACTTGGTCGAAACCAAGCATGGAAAGGGATTTGGAGAGGACCGACCAGGGCATGTGTGTAGACATCATGCCGGTGTGCACGTCCATACCTCACTTTGTCCCATGAAGGCGCGATCTAGGCCACTCAATTTGACCGGTAAAGTTGAGTGGTTGAGATCGGTTTGCGGCAGAAATCCATTGCCACAAAGGAGTTGGAAACCGCGTGGCATCCCTAGTTTTGGCACGTGTTTCATGACGACCCATCTTGGTCGGTCTTGGTCGATCATACCAGCGTGTAGGTGGTAGGCTGGTGTTCACACCTATACCTGACTGTCCCATGAAAACGTGATCTAAGCCACTCAAATCGTCCGGTGAAGTTGAGTGGTCGAGATCAGTTTGCAATTTGGGAAGTGTAACCACGCAAGTTTGGGTGGACGGTTTGGGATAGCCAAGCATGGTATGCCTTGGCCGACCACGTGAAGAGATAGATGGGCCACGGTGGTCATCTTTGGTATGACCGGACTGTTTAATCTAATCTCGGACCCTCCATCCGTCTTAGGAGAAGATGGACGCTCATGATGCTCAAAACCCTAAGTGCAGGTTTCAAAGCCGCGCGTCACTCCTTGTTTGGGCGTACGAATTTGTTACAACCATGCGTGGTTGGTCTTGACCGATTGGTCAAGTGTGTAGGCGAGGCCCACGGTAATCGTGTTGACATGCTCTGGGCCCTTTGAGTCTACATCTACACCCTCCATCTATACCTGCGAAGATGGATGGTTGAGGCATTTTGCGACACATGTAATATGCCGCAAACCCTAATTTAGGGTTTTCCGTCCATAATGCTTGGTATGAACGGTTTCTTGGCAAGCTAGGCCAATGACCGACCATGCGGGGTCGGCCGTGGGTATTCCATACCGCTTGGGGGTGATGGAATTGATGCGGGGTCATCCAATCATGCTTATGGAATTGGATGACTGCGATCAGATCATATCCGGACTGATATGGTCAGTCAGGATGCTCAATCGGGCTAGTATAACACACCGAGAGGGGCTCAATCGGGCTAGTATAACACACCGAGAGTCAGCATGTATGGGTATTTCGTACATGGTTTCATTATAGTGCTTGGAGGTTCGTGTTACTCGTAAGAGTAACACTCGGTCGTCATGCCACACCGATAATGAGTCTTTGGAAATACAAAGGCCGATATGAAATTCACAGGATGGGATTGTTGCTACATGCTCCAACCTGGAGGAATTTCATGTATTCCTGAGAATGGGATTGTTGCTACATGCTCCATTCTTGGTGAATTAAGTGAGGAGTATCCAACACTTATAAATGGCTTTATCTTTTACAAGATGTCAGCGCATGATTTTTTTTCTGGTTTTTTACAAATTTAACCTTGAACGAAAATCCACCATCAACAGCGGGTAATGTGCAGCTCAGCGCACAAGTAATCACACACAAATTCTAGCACACAGGGGAGCTGGATGCTGTTATTTAGGAGAGACACAACACAGCTTATGCACTGCCCAGATTGTCAGGTGCACAAGAAAATCAACAAAAAATGTGTGAGGTGCACAGGTAAAGGGATGTGCTCACTCAAGGTGAAGCATGTCTTTGGGTTGTGTGTTTGAAAATCAACAAGCTAAATGCTAATCACAAATCCCGCTACTCAACAACTCAGTCACATATCACAATATCACACACAGTTAGAAGATGATGCTAACACAGTAAATGTCAACGGGGTGCATTGACCTCGGTTGTTAGAGATCAAGTACATAGGAGTGCGAGATATTAGCGGGGTATATAAACTTCACAAAGCATTCACAAAGTTAATCAAAGCAAATAGAGTATAACAGATTCAAAGACATTTCGGATATGAACTTCACGAGACGTAGCAAATGAATCAGCAAATAATCAATGCTAGCACTCGTAACATGCTCAAAGTGTCAACACAATCAAGTGGTACCCAAGTTCTCAGAGATGTATGCACAAAAATTGCTAGGCAGATGGTCACAGGTAAGCTCAGGGTTGACAGAGTCAACTAGGTCAGTTGATATCAACAGAGTTTGCAGCAAATTTTGTTATCCAAGTGGTAGCTCAAACTCACAGCTGCAGGGGCTGGAGGTCAATATTTCACAGTGAAAATCTGCACTATTTCACCCTAGTGCACAGGTTACACAAAAGCATACATTTCAAATTTTCAAAAATTGCTCAAGTGACTCAGAGATGTTTAAGCAACTAGTTTAATAGACAATTAGAGATGGTTGCTTAGCAGGGTAGCTACTTTGTCATGCAAGGGCAATACAGGTGGTTATACTGTGATGCTCAGGCAAATTTCAGTAATGCACATATTAGTAGCAAGTTTGGATAACCTCAAATTCACAGCTCAAGCACAAATGTGACAGGGCAGCGGTTGTAGCCACATGGCTTTGTTGTTCTGCTCCTTGTCTTCCCTTCCTTTGGCTTTTGTAGCATGCACCTGCGAGCTCAAATGAGAATTTCAGTCCTCAGAAATGTGCATGCAAAGTCAGGAATTTTGGAGCAGATAATTGCTCATCACTGATGGTTAACAGCTAGAATTACAAGACATATGATATGATGTTTGCACCGAGGTGTTAATCGAAGATTTGGACTAATTTGGGATTAAGAGTTACAACTAAGATGCGGTTACTATAAATTGTGAAAGCTACAAAAAGGGCAGCGAGATGATTATACTACCACTACATGTTATGAGATGATTACACTAAGCTACTCTACATGGCAGAGATGCAGAACTTAATTAAAAAAAAAATGAAAGAATGCAAGTGTGCAATTGAGATAGATTAACTAAAATGCAATGATAAAGTTAACAATATGCAATAGAAGATGCAGAGAAAGAAAACTACAGCTAAGTTAAACTAATAAAGGATTAAAAACAATAATTCAAAGCAATTATGCACAGGGGTGAACTGAAATTCAGTGAAGAAAACTAGTAATCAACAGCAACACTACCAAATCCCCGGCAGCGGCGCCAAAAACTTGGTAGGCTTTGAAAAGTTGTTTTCCTACGTGTAATACTGCAAGTGCACATCACCTGTTGGAGGCGTGGCAAGTACATGTCGATCCACAGGGAAATGGAGTGTGTGTAAGTTGATCTCAAGGCTTCCTAACTGATTTCTAGAGGTGTGTAACACAAATGTTGGTTGTTTTGGTTGTCGATACGACTAACTGGGATTGTGACTGTGATTCTAAGAGGTAAATACAAATTGCAAGACACTAGGGTAGTGAATTCACCTTCTAATTTCATGCTCAGGCAAGGTAACTTAAGCTATGTTCTTGTGCCTTCCCTTGAAGGTCTAAAATAGATGTTCATTAACTAATTTTGCTAACTTACCCCTAGTATGAGTTGTCTTCTTACAGTACAACTCATCACAGGCTCATAAGCTCATCAATTAATTACTACTCCTAACACATTATAACACAGCAAGAATAAGACTAAAGATAAACATGCTTGACATGAAAATTAGGGGTTTCATCAACACCCTAGCAATTAAATTAGAACATCAAATGAAACAGTTAAACACAAATTACACTAAGTTTGTGCACTGGCTAATCCAGGCATCCGCATTCACATACACAGTTCTTCCTATTTATACATGCAAAACCCTAACTCAATTCAAATTGGAAATCAAACAAAGACCCTCTCACCCAAACTTGCTGAATCAGTTGTCCCCTCTGCTAATTCGGCTCTGAAAACTCCTTAATTTGATGTTCCCCTCACTGTGAAACCCTAAACCTAATTCTTTCTATCTCAAACTTATCCTCTAGGGAAGAAGCTATGGAAGAGATAGAGAGAAACTAGGTGGTGAAGGTGGTGCGGCTGTTGGTGGCTGTGGTGTCGGTGTCAGGGGATGGAGATGGTGGTGGTGGCTTTGCCATGGTCTCGGAAGAAGAGGATGTGTTTCTCTGGAATTGTCGGGGGAGAAGAGAGAAAGAGAAAATGAGGTTGGGTTTTGGTCGATGGGTGAAGATATAGGTGTCTGTGGTGTTGAGCAGGTGCAGCGAGAAATGATGTGCATGAAGGAGCGAGCGTTGGATGCTGCGGAAATCCGATGCGTGGGCTGATGCGACCGTAGGATGCAAATGGGCGAGATCTCACGGCTCAGATGGAACGGGCTTGGATCCGGTTATGGGCCGGGTCTTGGATAGCTCAAGCCCATGTCTAGTAAGTTGGGTTGCTTTTGATGCGCGCGCGGGCTTTGGCTTTCTGCTCCATAGACGCTCGTCTCCAATTTTATGCTCTTTTGGCACCTCAATTTCTCCGAACTTTATTTACTACCTAAAAACACAAAATTAATTAGTACAAATATTTATTCTTGAAAACAGGGAAAACACAGAATTTGGGATAATATCTGATTTCTGAGCACAAAAGATGAGTTAAATGCCAATAAAAAGGTGTAGAAATATGCAATATTTGGCACTCATCACCAAAGCTGCCTAATGAACCAGTTGGAGAACTTCATAATCTTTGTCTCCTGGACAAGACAAACTGCACATTTTTGATTATTAATAAGGTTTTTAAGGGAAGTTACCTTATCAAAATCATTAAGACCTCTTATATTATAACATAAGATCTTAAAATCCATCACCAAGTATTCTCCCTTGTAATTCAGAGCACCCTATAAGCTCCTCCTCTTGTGGTAGACTATGCTGCTCAGAGTCCTCCTTTCCCAAGTCATCTTCCACCAAACCAACTTCTAATCCTCCCTCATCTTGGGTTTTAAACCTGCCTTTATAATTAAGAACAAGCTTAGTCATATTCTTCCTCAGAGATACAATGCTTCTTCACTGATGTGACCATAACTGCAAGCCAAATTAACAAAGGAGTTGGTGGTCTTGTCAATAACCTCCTCTTCCCCATGTGGTGCAGTTTTGGTCTTATTAAGCTGCTGGACAACTTCATCTTCCATCTCCTTTCTATAACTTCCCACTGCAGAAGAATTTTCTTTTTTTTTCTTCATGCATGTCCTCTCCTAAACTTCCATTCACGGAGTCTTCTTCATCACGCAAGTGATTAAATCGAGAGCCTTGCACATTTGAGAAATTATTTTGATTTTTTTTTGGTCCGTAGATGTGCTCATTCTAGGCTTTGAGACGAAAATCCAACTGTCATCTTTATCCTCGCTAATAATCTGTCCTACACCTTCTTTAATGAGACCCTGAATAGTACTTGCACTCACCATCGTTGGATTACTTCTTTGTTGTCCGTTCATCTGACTTGGAGAATATTTTGACAAAGAAGGAATGTTTGAATTCTCCAGATTCGTTGCCCAAAATTTCTCATCAATTTTTTGAACTTTCCCTGAATATTCCAAATCAGTTAGTTGATCTTTTAGCAGATAGTTCGGATCCCAATTATTTTGCAGCACCACCTTTTCTCCTTCGATCTCTGTCAGCAGCACCGCTGGAACACCATGACAACCTCCCTTGACAGAAACCCTAAAAAAATGACGTCCTTTTTTTTTATCTGTAAGGTCTCAGATGAAATCTTGTGCATATCTCCCAACTTTTTCCCTATCTGCATCATGGTTGTTGAGTTCCATAGTTTAGGATGCAATCCCTTGATTTTAAAACAATGAAATTGTTTATAATAATCTTCAACAGGAATGACCTTCTTAGCTTCATGCTTCCCCTCCGTGTCCTTATTTTTATATTTACTAACCTCCTTCTTAGGATTAAAGATGACTCAAGTATCTTTATCCTCACTGTCAAACCATTTGCAGACTTTGATTATAATGTTATCCTGCATCCAAATTAATGGCCTCCAAAGTTTCTTCCATTCATCTTCCTCCATAGCAAAAACTGCAGACAACATATTGATTTCTTGGAACTCAAATCTGAAAGTCTTAATCTTCCTTTTTATAAGCCCAGCAATCCTCCTCCATGAAGTTTTGTGAGAGATCTTCACTAGCCCCCATCTCTGTTCTTCTTTTCCTTTAGATTGCAACTGAGGGAAACTTTAAACATCCTTCAAAGAGATCATTGAGATCCTTGGTTTCCTATGATGAAAAGTCTCCATTATTTCAGCCAGCAGTGACCAACACTCTCTATTCTCACCACCAGGAAAGCAAATACTAAACTTCTTGCTTTCACCATCTTTTTGAAACCTTGATAGTCTTAGATATTCTCATGCCTCATTATGTAAATGTTGCATCAAATATACATCTCCTCCAAGTCTCTCCGACCACTTCTCCTTAACAGATTCTCCTTTGGAAATTGACACCAGGAGATGCATCATCTATGAGACCATCTTACTGTCAATTGCTAACCAAGATCTAAACCCCCCACTGCCTCTCTCCGTAAACTTGATAACTTTTACGACACCAACATAATCTTCCTCTATAGTGAAAGATTTCCTCTCCAGTTGAGTGTGTCTTCTTAAAGGTTCTTCACCCACTGATTTAGAACTCTCTGAAATCTGAGATTAAGATAAATCTAATCCCTTCATCATACGATTTCTTCTTTGTTTAGATCTTTCTGTGAACATGAGGCAAGATACTAGAAAAAATCAAATAAAAATCAAATCAAATCACGACGATAAACAAACTCCGCTAATCAATAAATCTCGACCCTAATGGGAAGGATCAAAGATTTGTCCTTGGACAGCGAAGAAGTTCAATTAGCACACTCACAAACTGAATCGGATCCTAAGATCGAAACGATTATGAGGCTGAGTTTGCAGAGAAAAATTGCCATGAGAGAGAAAAAATATTACTGATTGTCTTCATTAAATATTAGATCGGATGGAGCTGTATGTCTAGAAATTCATCACTCATACCCGTTAGGTTAAGGATATTTTTAGAATCATGTAATGTGTAAATGTAAATCTCATAATTTACCAATTAATATACTACCTCCGTTCCTATAAAAGAGGTATTATCACTTTTCCATTTTAGCCTAAAAATAGGCCAAATTGAAAAACCAATAGGAACTCTTTTTTAGGAACGGAGGGAGTATTTATTTTGTATTATTCATCTACGCAAGTTTTAGGTTTACACATTGCTAGTAGAGAGGCAGAGAGGGAATAATTTAACATGTAATGGTATTTATCTAAGGATGATTTAGGATGTTACAAATCGTCGGTTAAATTATACTTTTTAGTTTAGTTTTTATTTTACTTAAATATCTTTTAGTATAAGCTCAGAGATCCACCAATATTCAACCCATCCACCCGCCTACCCGCGGATGTTAGACGCGCCGGTGATGGATCAGACATGGACGAAAATCTAGCACCCGCCATTTAGATGGATCGGATTTGGGTGGCACAAAATCCACATATTTCACCCGTTATTTACCCCTATGGCAGGCACGCCTGGACCTCAATAGACCTTTTCATGACAACAACAATGCTATATTGCTATTTCCTATGGCAACATAGTTGATTATCACAAGTTATGACCAGCCATTACCTACGACTCGATGCATGCCATGTACATAGTAAGGCCATGACATTGCCCCAAGATCAAGACAAGGGAAATTCAGCAAATATAACACAAAAAAACATGCGCGATATCATTTAAGATGCAAAACAATATACTCCTAGGAATTGTCACTTGAAATACTCTCTGGTTTTCCACGCAAGTCAACTTAGAAAAGATATGAAACTTACATGGAGAGGACATCTGCATGTCTTCTATCTATTGGTTTTTGTCTTACTGCTTCATGATGCGAAACTTGATTTAATGAGTTGGTTTTGTTTTCGTATATGTTTGCTTTTAATTTTTTTTGGTATGCCTATATAACATGAGTTTTTTTTTCCCCTAAACAAAGTGAATAATTTATTGATTTGGCAAAAGCTAACAAAAAAATCAATTAATTTAGAAAAACAAAAAAAGTAGGCAAATTGTTTGTCATTGTCCAACCAGCAACAAAATGGGCACCTTATCACAAACTCTAGGAATGTATATGCATTTGAAGTTTTTAATGCATGAAATATGAAATTGAGATTCTTCCGCTAGACATTTATGAGGTTGGATCCGTTAAAATCTTTCGCAATAATTTTTTTGATTAAACTTTTAGATCACTTTCCTACCCAAGCTATGTTGCGACATAGGGTTAGTCGTCAATTGATTTTTGGTTTGTGTCTCTATGCAATGCTGAAGTAACATCTGTTAGAAAATCGCTCGTCTGAACTCACAAGTTTTGCTATCTCAAGCTTGTTGTTAATATTAAATGTACAAAATTATATCTTGATTTCTGGCCTACTAAAGTAAAGTCTCGGACTAGGATTACAACATCATAGTTGAGTATCAAATATCACTGAATACCCTCGATGATTGAAGATTGAAGGAAACACGAAGATAGTTGCGAGAACTTCATCAATAAAGGTATGTGAAGACTGACTTATCTTATTTACTCGATGTTTCTACCATTATATGTTACAAGACCATGTCGTATGAGTTTGGTAAAATTTATATTGCAAAAAGAAATTTCGAGTTCAAATCTTGATCTTGATTTAATCTCGAAATATGTTTCATTCAATGATTATTCATAGATCTTTAACAATCTCAGACAATATCAATTTATTGTCCATACAGGTTTTCGAACGAAAAAGTTGGTGGCGTACTTGGTGCTCTCCTTTTCAATTGGTATCAGAGCGGACAAACACCATTAGACATATTAAATCCTTGTCTATAGCAATCTGGAATCTATAGACAAGAGTTCCATCTCTTTTAATGTACCACCAAAATCTAAAGGTTCAGAAACTTCTTTTATGACTGATCTTATTAAATCAGTAGAAGAATTTCTTTCCGTACCTCCTACAAATTTAAAATACCTCGAGTTGTTTGCTACTCTTGAAAAGAGCTGATAATCTTACTCTTGATGTCGTTCTGTATCTTCGAAAAAACAAGATTCTCTTGATAGACTACACAAGGTCATGATCAATAATATTCGTGTTGAGGTTGATATAGATCTTCTATGAATAAATTCTCATCACTATCTCATTGTGACATAAAAGGTTGTGGTAACCTAAATATTACTCCCTCTGTTTCAAAAAGACCGTCCTCTATTCCATCTTGGTCTGTTTAAAAATTGTGTCCAGCTTATGTTTATAGTCATATTTTTCCAATAAACGTCTCTCTAATATACCCTTAAGGTTTATATTCATAAATTCTTTTTTAATGGGCCCAATCTAAAATATTAATGAAATTTGTATAATTAAGGAAATAAATATATCTTTCATTCCTTTTAGATTTCATTTTTTATTTCCTATTTACAATCCCATAACAATTTTTGGTAGTTTTTATTACTAACGTTTTTATTGAAATAAATTAGGCAAGTAACTAAGGGTATGCATGTAAACTACTACAGTCTCCTTAATATTTTGACAAAGTCAAAGTAGAGATCTTTTTAAACGGAGGGAGTACCTCAAAAGAAGAAGTTGATTTTGCTCATCATGATTCCTCTGAATATTTGTAGCATCAATGGATCTCATGTTGAGTTATCTTAACTGTTCCATATTGTGTATGTTCATAAGAATGTTATGCAGTAGGATTCTCAAGATAAGAGCAAAATATTTTTCCATGATGAAAAAGACAAAAATTATCACTTCGCCAAAAGTGTATTCTCGCGAGATGCTAGGTGTTATCTTCAAGCCTTGTTATTGAGGTGTTGCAAGACGAGACATCAAGGATTCATATTTCATCATATCACCTTCTACTCTTGTGCAAGTAAAAGTGAATTGATTTCACCATGAATTTTTTTCTTTGTTACAGGTAATTGTTCTGTTTTTGATCCTCTTGAGGTACAAACTGATTGGAAATAAGTCCTTTCTTGGAGTCATCTTGGATAACGTGTGTAATTAAGAATCTTTGAGAAATAAAAAATTCAACTTCAAAAAATATTGTTGATCAGAATTTATTACTTTATAATATTTTTGAGATAGCGTGTTTTTCTTTTCTTGAGAAGACGATAATTTTGATCTCTAATTGTTGAGCCTTGTTCCGAAGAGATGCCCATCTTTCAATAGTTTACGTGAGCAGTTGATTATTTTGGTTTAAACAACTTCAAAATTAATTGTAGTCATTAGTATCTTCTATGCACCACCAATCTGAGTCAATAATTAACTCGGTGGTACCACGTTACCGATAATCCAAAATGTAATGACTCATTGTGGGTATCAATACCTCTTGTGCTCCGTGTTTAAATTCTCTCTGCCTATCTGACCATGGGATAGGCAAAGAAAACATGATCCATGGGAGTTCTAAAATTTGCAAGCCAAAAGGTATACATGCTCTAAAAATTTATCTTATCATATGGTGATACATAAACTTATTTTCCAGGAAAAGAAATTTAGTTTTTGATCACAAAAAAAAAATCGAAATTGTTAGGTATAACACTCTTGTTTTGCATGTGTCTGGTTTACACACCAACGACTAAAGTGAAGCTAATTTTTTTCTAAAACTAGAATGACTGGTTCATGAACCATCTCAGACAGCCACTTAAAAAGATCGAAACAAATTTTGTTTGTCTCCATATGCTTTTCTCTTCTTCACCTAGGTTCTCGAACAGTTGATGAAAAACTAAAACCAGGTTTCAATTTTTTTTGTTCCTACCAAGATCAATCTTACTCCAAATTTTGATTTTTTGGTACCGTTGAATTCGTAACTACTTTTTATACAACGGGGGATCCTCGATTTCATCTTCTATTTTGAACACCATTATCAAAAGTTCACCGAATTGGGTGAGTTCTTCATTATTCTTGATGTTTCCTTTGATTAAACAAATAATAAATAATAGTGGAAAAGGGCCTAGCATGAGTAGATTAATCGTTGACAGTGTTCATGAATATGATGTTGAGACAGTTCAACAGGCAGTCCGTGAACCTTACTTTGATGCTAGTCATTAACAAGCATGCTCGTAATATTTATGTTGAATACAATAACAACCCGTTCGTTTCAAGGAATTGTATTCCTTGGAATCCAATTCCTAGGGAATGCGTCCAATTTCTTGAACCGAACGGGACAAATGAACTCTATGTAATTGGGAATTTTAATTCCTAGGAATCCAATTCCCTCCAAAATGATAGATTTCCATTGCATTGGTCTAATGATGCAATGTAATTGGATTCCGGGTAAAAACAAAGGTAATTGAATTACCTCAACCGAACATAAATTTTTTGGATTAGAATCAAATTCCTTGGAATCCAATTCCAAGAATTGGATTACCCCATAATTGAATTCCTAGGATTCTAATTCTCCCAACCGAACGGGCTGTAAATGAGAATTAATCATGGAAAGAATCTATGATCCAACAGTCCACGAACCTCGGTTTACCTCATTTATGCGAATTTATGATTGGGGTTATATTCATGATGGTATTGGCAGTGCCTACTCTAAGGTTACTAGTTAGCATGTTTTATGCTAACATGCATGTTGCATATGTTTCAAATTGCAGCTTTGTAGATGGGGAAAAATGGTTCGCTGTTTTTTTTAGGAAAGTGAAGAGACGACCGTGCGGACGAGACTCCTCAACCGAGAAAACTGCTTAACCTCAAACAGATGCACTGCACGGGAGTGATTTGAGTTCGAGAGATCAATCTATAGGACTCCGGCCTAAACCAAGTCAATGGCCGTTCCAGAGTCAATTCGGCCACAAAGAGGGAAGAGGGTTGATTTGTAGGAGGGAAGCTGAGAATTGTGTGAGATCAATGATGATCAAGGATTGTGAATGTGTTGTGGGTTTCTGCAAGTTTTCTGTGAACTGTTGAGTTCGAATAAGTTCTGATCGATTTATGGAATTCTTGAGAGTGATTGCTCGAAAAATTGTGTTCTTTCAATCGTGGATTCAGAGACTTATTTATATTGCCAGAATAGTAGACACATTGATCTCCAGTAAGTGTGACGGTTTCTCGAGTAAAAGAGTGGGAAAGTGGGAAATCGTGTGTTAACCAGTTACGGGTCGTGCAGATACTTGTTTGATTGACCACCCACTAATTTGCTAACTCCCTCAACTGCTTACACGACTTACTCACATTTCTCATAGTGGATGAACACACGTGCTGTAGGCTGCCAGACCAAAACCCTAATTGATATCCCCCATGTGACGTGATTGATGTCTCACGAACGTGGAGTCTGCAAAGCATACGCGTATTTGATTAGTCAGTCGTTGACTTGATTAGACAGTGAGTCTAAGTTTTATTGAATCAAGCATGATTGACGAATGCTCGATGATTCATGAATTGAACATGTCTGTTGAGACGTACAAATAAATGTTGATAATTGGATCAACATGATAAATATTGATGAACTGAGCAAATATTGCACTCTTCGCAATATTGTATGATGGATAGTTGGATATTGGTAGTTGAACCAATATTGATGGATTGAGCAAATATTACTCATCTGAGTAAAATTACTGAATATTGATAGTTGGATCAATATTCCTCGTTTGGGCAAATATTGCTCGTCAGAGCGAATATTGCTCGTTTGATGAATTATTGGTAGCATGACCAAACAAAATATTATATTATTAATTAAGATGTTGATTGCTGAATCAACATAAAATTATTAGTGTTTAAACTTGCTCGAAATTATGATTTGCAGAGCATTCAGTTCGAAACCCTAATTTTGATCGATTGCTGATCAGTTGGTGATTTATTGAAAATCAATCACTGAGTGAAGGAGGGACCGACTACATGGGATGATGGAAGGCCATGTAGCGCCCATGTGCTCGTGTGAGCATGCACCAAAGTACTTTGTTGACCAATTGGCGAAATGATGATTAAATGCTGGTTTAATCATTTGTTAGAATAGTGCTCGTCTGAGCATTAAGTGATGAAACCTAATTATGGAGAAGTGAGGGACTGACCAAGGGGTCATGGGACCGGCACTGGTGGTTGTGGGACCAGCTGATGGTCGTTTGAGCAAGTTCCAAGTTGGTTGGAAAGAGTTTGGACCCAATATGAGCAATTGAGCAAATTAGATCTAAATCATAAAGATGTGTGGGACCGGCTCCTTGCAAGCCTTAGGGCCGGCCTTGGTCTTGGATTTTGAGGGGAAGAGTTTGATCTTTGTGACAAGGGAGCATGCCCGTGTCACCATATGTCCGTGTCTCGAATCGAGATATTATCCGAGAGTTTTCTTTGTTTTCAAGAATAAATATTTGTATTAATTAATTTTGTGTTTTTTAAAGTGCGCGTTTGAGCAATATCTTGGATTTTCGACCCGGAAGAGTTTGATCTTTGACGGTCGCTCCATCGAAATTCTTGATTTTGCCACCATTCGAATGAGCAAATCTAGGACTTTGCTCGTTTGATCAATATTTTGAGAATATTAAAATAATAATATTTTAATATTTTTCGTGAATAGCCTAGTTGGTCATGTGACCATTTGACTTTTGGCTTTTTCATGGTTTGAGCAATATTTGAGAAAATATGAAGAAACCATATTATGTTCTTAAACTCTGTTGAACTATCTTGAATGTTCAAAATTATAATTATGTTTTTCAGTAAGAGCATCCAACACTTTTCTTTCACAATTTTTGCTCAAACATGGAGAAACCCCTTAGAGGAGTTTCATGAGATGAGGGAAATAATAATTATGAAAACAAGGTATTGAAAGGTGTGGGACAAGTGTTGGGTCATAACTTGGAAGCCAAATTTTTTGAGCATCCGCCCATCAGTCAACCCTGTGGCCTTTGTGAATTGGTTTTAAACCCACGGAATATTAAAAAATAGCTACGGCAACCAATCGGGCCATTTAACTGTTGGGCTTAACACTTTCACTTGGCTAACTCAACCTAAGTTTTGCAAACACTTTGGACTGCAACCAAAATCAAATCCCAATAAACCAAAACCCAACAAAACCAAATGAAACCCAATAAACCAAACCAATCCCACCAAAACCAAATTAGATTGTGAGTTCAATTTGAGAGCTAAATCATGTCAGGATTTTGGTCCGCATCTGGGATGGAACAAATAAATCCCTTAGAGAGCGTGCTTCACGGGCACGCTTCAGGATGAACCCCCCACATACCATAGTGACTTTAGGAATTTTATGCGCCCTCTCGGGGCCGACCTCACATACCTAATCACTATGAGCACATGTATCATCCATCACAAAGTTGAGAATGAACACTCTCCTCATACCAGTCATCACTTTTAGATCAATTAGAAGCTCGACTATCTGCTTTTAAAAAGGCAATACGTCAAATCTAATTCCCCTAGGCAATATGAAATGCATGCTTGCACCTTATGTGGTGGCTTAGACCAGAATCTTGTTATATCTTGCATGATAATATGCTGAAAATATGATGGAATCTTTTTGGTTCGAGAGACGTTATGCGCCTCTTGCGAACCTATGAATGATACTTCTTCTAACATTCATAAATGTGATCTTAACTATGAGCTTAGTTTTGTGAAATTCCCGGTGAATGTGAGCATGCTACACAACTTGTTTGTGACTTAGAAAGGATGAATCTTCTTCCGTTGACACTAATGTTCTTTTGGATCATAATATTATTTCGTATGATTGCCATGTCACATTTGACGATGAATTTGATTTTGATGAATTGCCCCGTGAAAATGACCATGATTTACCCATCCTGACCTTAGGAAAGAATGTGGAGTGCAAATGATTTTATACATGAAAACAACTTAGATGCACCTAACCTCTCTTGTCACAAATTGAAACTCTTCCACCAAACCTAGGTTGGGTTGATCCTCAACTCTTTAGGGTTTATGGTGCATTTTCATTGTATATATCCGGTAGGACTTGTTAAATTTTTCTTTTCTTGATTCGGTTGAATCTTCTTGCACATATATTATGCTAATCCGATATGATCTCCGTTGAGAATGTTGGATTCTAGCCTTGACTAAAGAAGCTCAACCTTGCTCCCGCCGAGCAGAGTAATCTCTTCCTTTTATCTTATCAGCATAGTTTCGTGAGTACGTATTTGTTTAAATTTTTCTATCGTGACACATTGAGGACAATGTTTGATTTAGGTTTGGGGTGCATTTGCATTTAGAGTTTTTAGTCTTTTATTCTACCTTTTATTTTCAAAAAAAAAAAAAAAAAAAAAAAAAAATCAAAAAATTCAAAACTTTTTGCAAATAAAAACCTCCAACTTTTAGAGATTTTAGAGTCACTAGCATGCTTCTAGCTATGTTTACATAGAGATTCTCAACCAAATAATGAGAACTTGGAAGTTAGGAAACGCAATCGGGTTTCTTAGTTGATTAGAGCGTTAAGTTGGATTTAACCATACCCAGGAGGGCGAATTAGGTCTTTGTTTAGATATTCGGTAGTAGAATTGTGATCAACCATAGTGGAGACTACCCATTTTACATCAAGCGAGGTACCGACCTTCACTCTTTGTGACTTTCTAGAAAAGCTTTTTAGAGTGTGTGTCACCGTCGTCAATTCCGGGTAGGAATGGTGAGCTACCCAACTCGGCACCACTTTCAGCACTACTTTGATCTCTTGAGTGCTAATTCCGTCAATCATGAGGGTGACGTCTAAAGATGAAAACTCCTTCTAAATCGAAGTTAGCATCTCTCTCTCTCTTTCTCAATCGGCAAGACCCATAGAAACACATCATTTAGAATCGAGAATATTGAAAGAAAAATTGATATAAGGTTTATGTGCAACAAAGAAAAAAGAAAATAAGATGAGAATTAATGAAGTTTGTGAAAAATTGAGTTTATCGTTTTATTGAACCAATTTAAAAAAAAAAAAAAAAAAAAAAAAAAAATTATTGTCAAGTTTTTGTGAAGTTTAGAAGTTCGTCATCAACAATTGAAGACAGAAGACCAGAAGATTTAGAGGCTTATGATCACAAAATCAATTCTTTCATATGGTATGGTTACTTCTGCTCGGCACTTAAGGATGAGAAGGCGTTCTTTGATAGTTCTAACTTCGTTACTAGCATGCAAACTCTATGTCCTCATAGCTTCTTGGAGGCTTGAGACTCTTTTACACTCGAAGTTGGAGAAGTTTTGTGGGTACACCTCAGTAAACCCTCACGAGACTACAACTCGTCCACTAGGGGCGGTTTAAAGGCTTAGTGCATACGCTAAATGCATTCGAGACTGCGACAGGGGTATAGTTAGGATTTCTTATTTTCTTTTCACTTGAGGACAAGTAAAATTCAGTTTGGGGGGTATTTGATGAGTGCCAAATAGTGCATATTTATACACCTTTTATTGGCATTTTACTCATCTTTTTGTGCTCAAGAATCGAGATATTATCCCGATTCGTGTTTTCTTTGTTTTCAAGAATAAATATTTGTATTAATTAATTTTGTGTTTTTAGGTAATAAATAAAGCTTGAGAATCGAGGAACCAAGGGAGCGAAGAATTGGAGTCGAGCATCTATGGAGCAGATAGCCAAAGTTTGCAACCCAACAAGGAAGACATGGGCTAGAGCACCCACGACCGGATCCGAGCCCGCTCACTCGAGCCGTCAAGATCTCGCCCGGCTACATCCAACGGTCGCTCCATCGCTTACATCTATATCTCGATGATTGAGCGGCCACCATTCTTGTCCGTTCCGGATCATGCTAAATCCTCGCTCGCTATTTCATCAAACCTAGGATGACCCGTGCAAGAGCGACCCATACACCTATACCCCTATTCGATCGACCCATTCCTCCTCTCACTTTCTCTTTCTTCTCGAACAACCCCTCTCTGCAAAACCCGGAGCAGAGCTCTGCTCCTCCATTTCTTCAACCGACCAGCCACCTTCTTGACTCTACCATCTCCCGACAACCCAGAGTCGCACCACCGCCTCATCACTTTCTAGTCCTTTTGTAGCTTCTCTCTAGGAGCTAAGAGAACTAGCAGAGAGATTAGGGTTTTATTGATACATCAAGGGGAAGCTTTACGAGCCGATTCGTTTGGGTGAGAGAAGTTTCATTTAATTTATGTTTTTAAACGAAATTAATATTTAATTCGAAACCTAACTCCATATTATGTTCTTAAACTCGTTGAACTATCTTGAATGTTCAAAATTATAATTAGTTAAGAGCATCAACACTTTTCTTTCACAATGGATGCCTTGTATCCATTGTAGTCCGGAGTTAAATCTGTTTTGAGATTGACTCACACTTTAGGCACAATAGCTAATTCTCTTGGTGGTTGTGCTTCATTGGTAGGTTGAGGCAAAGCATAACATGGAGAAACCCCTTAGATAAGTGGTGGGTTTGACATATGCAAGAAAAAGCCGAGAATAGGAGTTAGTGGTGGAATTTTGCATCCCCTGTCACTATTTGTTTACCTTAGTTTAGGTTCATCAACTCGGCCGTTTGGCAAAACACTATTTTGTTACTCTGTCACTTGAAAGTTTAGCAAGCCTTAGATTACATAAGGGCACCACAAGTCTCGTGGTTCGACCCGTACGTGCCCGATCCACATCACGACACCGTGCATAATTATGTAATTTAAACACAAGGCCTAGTTGGTCATGTGACCATTTGAAGCTTTTCATGGTTTGAGCAATATTTGAAAATATGAAGAAACCAGGGACTCAAATGGAGGAGTTTCATGAGATGAGGGAAATAATAATTATGAAAACAAGGTATTGAAAGGTGTGGGACTGGCCACGGCTAGGGCATGGCCGGACATCTAGGTAGCCCGGTCCCGGGACACCTTTCCCTATTTTTATTATTTTTCATGAAACCGTGAAAATATGGAGAAACCGTGAGTTTTGCTCAAACAAGGAAAGTTGCTCGAATGAAGGAGTCTTCATGAGTTCATGAAAATGAACGGCCGGCCGGTCGGCCCGGTCCCTAGGCGCCTCTTTTTATTTTTTATTATTATTTTATCTCTCATGTTTTGTGTAGGATTCCTCGTTTGTCCATATTTTCGAATGCTCGTTCGTGCGTTTGGGTGCTCGCTCGTGCATCATCGTTGAGTACACTTGCACCATTTTATTGGGGCTTACTTGGTGATAGTCCTGATGCTCCGATTGTTGAGTAATTATTACTAATTCATGGAATTCAACGGAGAATGATTCATGAAACGGAGTAATAACAATGAATTGAGTATCTATTACTAATCCATGAATCCAACCAGAGAATTCAGGGAACGGAGTAATGAGATAAAATGGTTATCTATTACTAATCCATGGAATCAGCCGGGGATAGCCATGGAACGGAGTAATGAGATAAAATAGATTATTTTCTAGGAATTCAGTCGTTGAATGTCACGGTAGAATTAATCTATTGTAGAATCGAGATATGAGATAGCTGAAGCATCATACTCGTTCTGAAGAGTGCATATTCAGGAAACAACGTGCAGCGTTGGTGTTCTGAAGGCGTTTACCCCTCCAGCAAACAATTATGTCCAGAGAGCCGCCTGAATCTATACACGGTCTCTCTACATAGTCAGGGAACAACGAGTATCGCCGACGTCCTGAAGGCGTTAAGCCCTCCGACAAACAATTATGTACAGAGAACCGCCCAATCGTTCTTCTATGTAGAGGGGGGTCTCTCTATATAGTCAGGGAACATCGAGTATCGCCGACGTCCTGAAGGCGTTAAGCCATCTAACAAACAATTATGTCTAGAGGACCGCCCAATCGTTCTTCTACATAGAGGGCACGATAAAATGCGTAGCATCGAACGCTCAGCTAGTGGGAGGCCTTTCGAGAAACATATTCATCATGGCTCGATAGAATGCTCACTCGGTCGAGAGATCATGAAACGGTTCACGGATTGTAAAAACACGAATCGTCACATGCGTTCCTGAAGTCGGGTCAGAAACATGCAGTATTATGATTTTACGATTTTATCCCTTGTTGAAAATCCACCATCAACAAGCTTCGAGATTATGGTCAAAGGGTAATGTTTTTGAGGTTAACCGACAAGTAATCTCTGTATCGCTAAATTACCCTCTTGAGTGAGATTTTGAAATACCTCCACCTGAAAACTTGATGCAGGCTCGTATTCAACTGTCAGAATTGTTTGGGAAGGGGTGTTACTTGGGAGCATGGTTTTGAAAATCATGTGATTCACGATTTGGATCGTACGATTCTATTCATTTTCTTCCAAATCGATTTGAATCGCAGATGGGAATCTTTTTTCCCCTGAATCGTGTAATCAACCTTGTTTGATTACGATTCTTCACTAAAGTCTAAAAGTCAAAGGATTGATTTTCAAAAATGAGGGTATGAAGGTTCGAACCCATGACCTCCTGAATCATAAGAGTGGCCTTTAATCAATGTCCCACTTTTTTTTGTTTTTTTTGATGTTTAACAAAAATTATTAGTATAATAGATCAAAGACTAAAACTTTGCAAAAGAATAAGATTTTTGTTAAATCATTGTTATGAAAAGGTATGAGGTTTGTCTCCTTGTTAGCTAGGGCTATCCGACGGACGTCGTTTAATGGGGTCCATCATCCGGCGGTTGGGAAGCTCCGGATGGTGTTTTTGCTTGGACGGCTGAGAAATTTCGGATAATATTATGTGGATCGTTATGGGTGAGCGAAACACGTCATGTATACTCGATAGAAAGGGTTAATAAAAGATTTTTGCGTCGTCGGTTCGTAAAAAAAGCAAACAACCCAAATTCTTCTCTGCACACCACCTTGCCCCTTTTTCGAATTCTCTCTTCTGAAACCTTAGGCAAACCCAATCGAACCATTATCCGTGATTTTTTTTTGGAATATTATTCGTGAAATCCCAGGGTTTTATCACGGAAGCTTTTTATGCTTCTTAATTGGATTTTTTCATTGGATATTTGGTATATCTAATTGATCAAAGCCTAAAAATCCTAGGGATTTTGCATTGAATCAATCAAGTTCGACTATGGAATGAAGGCCCTCGCAGATAGATTGCAACTCTTCGAGTTTTATCCAAGCCCGACTGTGGAAGGAATTCAATGTACAGATTTTTATGTATATATGGGTTGATTGCAATTCTTGCAGTGGTTCAATGGACTTGAGTAAGTTTATATTTCTCCTCCATGTCTTTTTATTACATTGATGTGTTTTAATTTCATGTTGGTATGTTATTTATTGAATAAATTTCTGAATGTAGCTAAATTCTTTCTCGATCAATATTTATTGTTCTGGGGGTTTATTATAAAAAAGATTGTTATCTAATATTTGAATGAACATGGGTTCCGTTTTCACAGATTCTTCTGTACGGAGGATTGATTTTAGGGTCTCTTTTGGTAGATAAGACTTGCACTTAATCTTTTCATTGTGATCCTCAAATTTCAGCCATCAAATGTTCAATCAATTTGTTCAACTGTTTGAATGAATCTACCAAGCACAAAGGGTTCAATGGAAGACTAATCAGTTCTGTATCAGGTTTGTAAATACTTTGGTATGTTTTCCGTTTTTCTTCAAGACACCTGGCATTGATTTTACTTTGGCTTTGAACCATCCCCATTCTATTTTTTTCCGATATAGATACATAATTTTGACGATATTTTTTTGGAAGATCATAGCCAAAGCTCAACATTCTTAATAGGCACGAGTAGCTTCTTTGTAACCTACTCACAAAGAAATAACTAGCTTCTTCTGCAAATTCATTCTTTTAATGATTTTTTTGTTGTTTCATTTTTGGTTTTTAATATTAGGGAACTTAATTGGTAGGAGTACGCATATATGTATATTACCATTGGGCATAAGAACAATTTCTACATCACCATTGGGCATCATCAGACCAAGGAGATTAGGTCCCTTCAAGAGTCGTGCGAGAAGTTCAAAATTTATATGAAGAGGTTGAAGTATAGCGTTAGAGAAGCTTTTCTGCGTTCTGAGCACAAAACAAGATCAAAATATGGGAAGCCGAGGCCACGATGCTGTTTAGTAGATCTTCATAACCTGCGTTCACCTATTCGAAAATAAGGTAAATATAAAAGTCGATTTGCTATAAATATAAAATGAGAACCTTCATATCTTCATAGCCTGCTTTCAGCTATTCACAATTAAGGTACATGAGGCCATTGATGCAAGTAAGAATCTGGAGTAGATCTTGACCTTCTGATCCGGGCATCTTTTTCCAGTCAAGTTGCATTCATGAGTAATAACATCGATATAAATATTGAAAATTGATTCTGAGTAGACAAAAAATGAAATGGAACTTAAATATTTAGCATAAACCTCTTCAGACTCTTTTCCGTGTGTCTCTTCATGACATGTGATTTAGATCAAAAGTTCTTCTACTTCCAATGAGAAAAACTATCCAGACTTCATAACTAAGATAATCACACTGTAATCCTAGTGAAGATGAGGTTGTTGGTCGTAAGTTTGTCGACTGCTGGAGTTACAAATTGTATAATATCCACAATTGAATTACTACTGAGAAAGAAAATAGATATGAACTTGACAGTAAAATTAAATTACAGTTAGGTTTTTTTTTACAATATTTTTAATATATTTTGATGTATGGTATTGTTGTTTTCAGATGAATGATTCTTACCGTGTAAAGTACTCTCATCAAACTTTTTTAGGAAAGTTATATAAGTTCATATTTTGATAAAGAACAAGCCTAGCTTTCCATCAATGGTGCCAACTCTTTCCAATCGAATGATGAGTTTCTTCAGCGACCACAATTACAGTATTAAATAAATCTCTTAATGTCTTCGTACCTGAACGGATAAAACATACATTATTGTATTTATAACTTGGTAGTTTGTAAGGTGACAATTCATTGCAAATATACTGTTGCCATTGGAGTACGTATTGTGAGTTAGAGGTTTTGTTAAGGTTAGGTTCTTACTAATTGTATTGACTTATAGGCTGTACATATACTTATATATGGGGAAGCAGTGGTTGGTGCTTGCTGGAGGCGAAGGAAGCGTTTCTTATCTCATCTTTGTTGTTCAAATTGAATTAAACTTACCTGGACGTGCATGGAAAATTCTATCTTCTTAAATGTGTATAATGTGCTCTATCGACACAAGGTTGAGCAAACTTAATTAGGAAGCTGACTAAAACATTTGTGATTTCTGTTTGATATGTGCTAATGTTATTACAGTGTTATTGGTGCAGGTAGTTCCTTTGCTTAATTAAATGCCATATCCACTGCCTAGGGTCTCTACCTTGAGGATTTGTATCTAATTATTTAGGTGCTAAAATATCTTGCCGATGCATGTTCCAGCTGCAAACCAGTGATCTAATAAAAGGTATTTTAAAGTTGTAAGGACTGTTTTATCTGAGAATTCCGAGGAGTCGAGGACCTTCAAATAATGTAAGAAATAACTCAGATTTATAGCATCACTTATGACAGAAGAGCACCACAACGGGTAGTGTTGTACGCGCGCGCGACTACGACATTACTGGTGCATCTGATCATGGATCTTCAATTGCACAGGGATAAGTAAGACATTAGGTATTATCTAATTTACTAAAGGAAGATCCACTTAAAACTCTCAACTTGCATTCCATTGTTATTCATTTCTTAAAACATGAATATATTTCCCATCTAAAGATTTCGTTATTGACACATGCATCCTTTTTGTTTGCTGCTTCTGCAAGTACTCATGGTGGCATAATATTGGATTTTTGATTTAATTCTTCCATATGAAGTAGAGTTGATTATCATGGTAAATTCATTACTGATGGAGTTCTTTGATAAATATATGTACAGTGCAGTAACGTTTTCAGCACACACTACAAAATTGGGATTATACTCTTGGCATAATATATGTGCAGAAAGCATAGGATTTGGTAAATGCTCTTCTTGATACGCTTATGAATTATTCTAGCTTAAGGTATCATTAAGTTAAATCCCAATTACATTAAGAAATGGTACTTGCTATCTTAGCTCAAATGGAAGAGCACATGGTTCTCAACCATGTAGTTGTGGGTTCGACTCCCACAGATGGTATTGTTATTTGAATAGGCTAAAATTTATATGCTTCCAATGGTTGTGGGTTCGACTCCCACATATGGTATTTTTATTTGAATGGGATAAATTTACATGCTTCCGATGGCAATATTAGCAATATTAGCTATTGATTACATAGATTTGAAAAGTGTCATATATCATGTTGGTCATGATTTGTGGCTCTAATTAGAGTGGAACCATGCATCGCAAAAGAATATATCTCTTACTCAGAATCAGAATACGGAGGGGTTGGAAGGAAGTTTACGGAAGGACTGTGGCAAGAGGTGTTAAAAGCTTTCGAAATCGTTGAGAATTTAATGGGTGTTGTCTTAGGTGGCCCATCTAGGCCACCCCTCTCCGTTGTTTTCTTAGTTTGATTAGTTTGTTGTTCGTGGTTAATTAAGTAGATTATCATGAGCATTGTTTTAATGTTAGCGCTTAACTATGAAGTTGTTGATGGTTTAGCTGCTAGGAGTGGCAGACGTTTCCCTTTTTAATGTTAGGGCTCAACTATAAAGTTATTGATGGTTCAGTTTCTAGGAGCGGTGAACACATTGTTTTCTAACGTTAGGGCTTAACTATGAAGTTGTTGATGGTTTAGTGATAGACGCATTTATGTGTCTATTTTGATCTCAATTTTCTATATTGTTAGTACCCATTTTTGTACTTATTTTGGTATTTTATCTTATTGTAGGTATTTTTGGAGAAATAAACATGTGTGGAAAAATTGGCTCGAAATGTGGTATTTGCGCTCGTGGGAGAAAATTACTAAAGGTACCCCTCATTTGGATAAGGGGCACCTCAATTACTAAGGGGCACCCACTTGCTATTTACACCCCAGGACACCCCAAGTGTTAAAGGAACCCAGCAACAGGATAAGGGGTACCCTAATTGCTATTTTCACCCCATGGCTATGGGCACCCCTACTCTGGTTAGGGGGACTCCATCCCTTTGCTTTTGAAGATACAAAATTGGCGGGAAAGTTCAAGCTTTGCTGCGTATTCTTGGTTTGGGTTTTGGATGAGATTTACTCGGGTTTTCACGCGAGTTTGATTTCTTAGTTGTCTATTACGACTAAACATGGGCTGTATATGGGTTTTAATCGGAAACAATCAAGTTTCCGTATTCGTCTCATCACAACAGGGAAAGCAAGGATCTCGGATTTATGGTTGATATGAGAGAGATTTACTTGGATTCTTTTTCACAGATTTGTTGGTTTGATCCTGTTAGGACAACACATGATTCGTAATGAGTTTCAGTTCGAAAGAGAAGGAAGATATTGTCATGTACGATAAAACAGGGGCAAATATTCTCGGGATTTGTGGATCGAGTTTTCAATCGTGTTCTTTGGAGATTTTCATGGGCTTTACTTAAGATTGGGTGGATATATCAAAACAGGATTGATAGTTGAACAATTTATGTGAAAAGAAAGAGCTTCCATATATATCTCGATGAAAAAGGGAGGTTATGAAGTTGGTTTCGACAAATAAAGAAGATTTCCATATAACAGGGCAGTGGAACTATTCTTGGAGTTTAGGTTGTATTTTTGGAGATTACGTGGGCTATTAGGATTCAACTATATCTGTACGAGGAAGTTTGGATCAAAACAGGGAATCACAAACAAAACAGGAACCAGAATAAGTTTGTTTGTTATCTAGTTTGGAGACTTTTAAAACAAGGAAGGAAACGCGTGAAGAATAAAAAGAGAAATAAATCCCGTAACTTTCTGATGAGGAGAAACAAAGATTTCCGCAAGAGTTTTAGTTCTGTGGTGTATAAAAAGAGTTTCTGGGAGGTCATATGTAGAATCTGGAGTTGGGAGTACGCTGCTGGGAAGGAGGAAATGCTGCAGAGGAGTTGTAGCAGCAGCAGCAGGAAGAAGAAGAAGAGAAGGAGTTGCAGACGACACTAGAGAAGTGTCGTTCTCAAGAACCCTAAACTGAAGAACATTAAGCTGCACAGAACAGTCGCAGATTCTGCAGCAACAGAAAACTATCGTTCTCTCCACAGTCTTATTCCTTTGTAACAGTAAACTCTGTAACGCCAATACAGCGTTGCAGATTGGCTAAGTTATATAATTTCTTCAATAAAAACACCTTTTGAGCCATGATTTATTATTTTGAGCGTGTTTTTACCATGAGGAGCTAAACCCCAACACTGGGATAACGGAGGAAGCCTTATTCACAATTATTTGGTAACTATATTTGATTCTTTATGACTTTTTGCACTTGATTCAATTGATTTACGATTTTCACTAATTAGTTGTGATTTTGTTTGATGGCGTATGCTTAGACGTAAGAGCTTTTGATGCACCATGCTTGTGATTTACAACTAATGTTTTAGAAATCTACTTTTGGCAAAGAGAAGAGTCAATAAAAGAGCTAGAATTGTTATGAGTCATTATATGAACCAATAGAATGTGATTAATGGTGGAATCCGAAGTCCCAGTCTCTCTCGATATTTGTGACAACCTTGTGAATATATTTTCTTCGTTTTTAGTGTTTTCTTAAATCAAACCTTTACAAGTCTGAGTTGAACGAACTTTTTACTACCACTTTACAAACAACTTCAAAATAATATCATTTAGCTGCTAGACCCAGCGAATGCTTCGCTTATAACTCCTGCCGACGTTTCCTTGACATGGTCGATGGGAAAATAGAGATTTCCATTAAAACTAATATCTTCAGCTTAAAGGTGATATTCGGTTTTTGGATACTCATTTTAGATTGAAGGTACCATCCAAAATTTTCTCCAAGGGGATTGCTTTTACTAATATGGTGTTTTTGAAACTATTTATTCTGTGTCTAGGGTACTAATGGAAGAGTTGCTTTTACCAGTATGCTGCTCGCTGTACCAAACACACGAATTAATCCAACAAGGAGCACAGAAGAGGTAAGACATCATTGTGGCTCTTAAATCCTACTTGTGTTTGTGCCATCTATGGTGTAAGTTCTAAACCCTTTTTACAATTATTTAATAGTGACACATCGTTTTTCTTTGGATGGAATTAAATCTACAGGTGATTCACTCAAGAAGTGCGAGTTGGGGGTTTTCTGGATTTAGATAAAAACAACCCAAAGGTAACTCCGACAGCAACATAAATAGGGCTTTTGATTCCTATTCTAAGAGCAGTTTCAATCTAATGATAGGATTGTTAATTGTCGTTCCTCATTAAACCAGATCACTATTGCTATGGAAATCTTCTTTCATGTCATAAGAAGATCAGCGTTATGGTTACGTTTGTGCATGACTGTAGATCATACAATATGGTTACGTTTGTTGAGGTATGTTGCTTTAGTGATTCTTCAAATCATGCGTCGGAAGTTATCCAACTACAGATATAGTTTCACTTTGTCTTGCATAGTCAATTGCACATATGTTAACTCAATAACATTGAACTTACAACATGTTTGTTTTTTCCTCTATGTAGAGGCAAACCACTACCTTCCACTATGTATAGGTGGACCCTACTTTTTTTTGTTTGTTTGTTTTTTCCACTACCTCTACCAATATAGAGGCTGAACTTCTATCAAATAGAGGAAATGAAATAGCAGTAGGAAGGTGCTATCTTTGGGGGAAACCTCTATCTTATCGTGAAATGTCCAATATACCCACAAATTAATTTAAAAATTCTAGCACTTGTCCTCGATGCAAAAAAAACACAGTTTCATTTCATCCCGATTCCCAACCAGTGGTACTCGCTCTTCTCTCTTTCTGGAACCTCAACAAACTCATAGAGAGATTCAGTGATTTCTAAAATTGGTTTCAGATGACATCAACTAGGGGTTTGTTTTCACTCGAACAATTAAATCTCACTAAGAGCTGGGTTTGGTATATTCAAATCAGAATATTAATGTTGATCTGGAATTAGGTTTGATGTCGATCGTGATAATTTTCAGGTAATCCGTGGTGTTATTTTTTCATTTGGTTAATGTTTCGATTTGTTTTGTATTACTTGCAGTATCTGATTATATCCTTTTGAGACTTGGGAGGGTTAGTTATGTACAATGAGGGGTTAAGCTAATGCATATGAAGTATCTGATAAAATTTCAATCTGAGTAATACGTAAAATATGATTTGGGTACTGTGTAAGTAGCTGACACCCAAGAATGAAGATATGGGTTTGAAATATTTTTACCTTTTAGTACTTAGGTTGGAACCATTGATATACATAATTATTGTTTTAACCATGGTTGTACATAATTCATCGTTCAACCCCATCAACCAATTGCATTGAAACTATTTAGGATTCTCCATTTGTGTTACTGTATCTATAAAGACCCTGGAATGGGTTGAGGAGAATGTGAACCGACACCACTTTGACGTGTTAGAGCCAATTGTCTACGTAAATGATTGTTGTGCTCAAAATGAAATTCTTTTTACTTTAATGTAAATCATATCAGTCTTGTGTAACTTTTTAGTACTTTCTGTCCCATCCTTAATTGTCAGGATCCTATTTGAAACTTTTTGATCAGTGTTATCTGTAAGCACGACATTCTTGACTTGTTTAAATTTAAGGCACTGTAAGTTATGATATGTATTTCTCTCATGTCATATCATGGACTCATGGTTCTAGATCTTTCTGTAATCATATCGTTTGTATGTGTAGAAGAATAAGTACCAGTTGTTTATTACTTTCCCCATGCACCTTTGGTCACTACATGATAAGATTTAAGCTAAAGTTGCTACTCGCTACTGTTATATTCATCTTAAAGCTCAAATTCCAAATTGCGTCTTATTCTATTACTTGTTTCCAAATTGCATCTGATTTGGTTATCTTGTCAGTGCAAGTCTGCATTGTAGTTTCTTATGGCTGAACTGTCGGAAGATGTCTATGTGATAACGTATCTAATCTGTATCTCCATCTTATTGCTTAATGAGTTCCCTTGCAAACAAATTATGTTGAATGACCCTATATATTTCTATACAATGAATATATGTCGAAATATATGGATAGAAGTAACTAAGTAATAATTCTTTGTCTAGTATTATTTATTTTATTGTTTTTATGAGTAATAAAGGAGAGCTGTTTACTGTGTACTAATTGTTGTTTTTATTTGTCTGCTGCAATATATGTGGCGCTTCGACAAAATTTTGCTGGTATCTTTGCTAAGTCAGGTAGAATGGATTAGTAAAGTATAATTACTGGATCGCCGTTAAAGGTACGTACATCTCAAACTTGATTTTCACATTAGTTTCTTTCGTCTCTTGTTTGAGTTATAGAAAAGACTTGATGTGGCGTCAACTTTAACAATCTGTGCACATAGGAATGCATGCTGTAGGATCAGAATATCACAACACCAATACCCTTGTGAAATCCATGAACGACATACTGCAAAGATATCGCAGATTGGTAATAAAAATGACGCAACGGATGACGACAGCCTGAACACGAGAAAGATGTGAAGACCTAGCGAGATTTAGGAGTGTTGCGAGATTTAACATTTGAATACTTGCGAGAGTGTCGCAAGTCAGATCCGAAAATAAAGGACAGCTTAGCTGTCATCCACTATGTAATGCCCTATATAAAGAGCCGAACAGGCTTAAGAGAAGGAGAGATCTTTTTCGAGTGTTGAGCAAGTCATTAGGAGAGAGAAAGTCCAAAGCGGTTGTTAATCCTTTAGTTTATTTCTTTTTCATCTTGTAACATTTGTGAGATTAATCAATAAAGATTATGATTGTTCATCTTAAAATGACGTGATGTTGTGAATTCTTGTGAGGGGTGTAGTGTGGGATTTCCTGCAACTACATATGACGCTTGATTATGATTTTTTTTTATGATTGTTCCAAAAAAAAAAAAAAAAAAAAAAAACTGTATTGGCAAAAGAGTTGCAAAGATGAAATTGCGAAATTGTAAAAGAGCTGATATGCAGAAGAAGAAAATATCTTTTATGAATTACAAAGATGAGATTGCGAAATTACAAAAAAGCTTATATGCAGAAGAATCGACAAAATAATCAGACAGAGGCGAACCTACTATGGCGTACACCCTAGTTCGCGAAATCAAAATTTCGCAAGAGGCAAATGTAAGACCTAAAGTGCGTCATAGAAGGGGGTACATATTGCATGGCTCAGGGAAAAGGTTACACCGCCCCTGGAACCTGAGTCATGGAGATTTGGGGTCAATAAAGCCCATCCGGGAGAGATACCTTGGATTTTCAATCTAAGCTTATGACTTAGGTTGGACGACCGAGGATCTCTTCTAAGGAGTCAGCATTTGATCAAGGCGCCGAGGTACACGGTTGAGCCAAGAGTGCCTGGGGCATTTGAAGTGTCTCGGCCATTCTTGGCAAGTCTTGGCTTATCTTTGCACTCGGCCCGAAGAAAACTCCACTTAGGGTGCAGTCTCGTAACCATAAGCCCTATAGGCAAAAGGGATAAGAGGTGCGAAAACAACGGTTGTTGTTAAGACCGGATGGGAAGAGTTAGCTTTGTATGGCAGAAGTACGCCTCCTTGAAGGGGCAACCAGGGGGAAGATAAGGGCGGCACCCTCCATTAGGGAGCTGATAAGTGTTTTAAGACGCAAATGTCATGAGTCTTTTTACTCACGGGAGTATCAAGGCTTGTCATATTTGTGCGACAATCCTGAAGAGGCAATAATACAAAAGAGAAGATAAGACGAGATCAATGGGTCATTACATGCAAGTGTAAAGACGTCCTGCGATTTCGTCGCAAGACGACAATGTCATGGGGCTTTATGTTCGCAAGAATATTTAGGCCTGTCATATTGTCGCATGAATAATATCTGCGCAGAGGCAACAATACTAGAGAAATGATAAGACAAAATCAATGGGTCATTACATGAAAGTGTAAAGACGTCCTGCGATTTTGTCGCAATAACAAGAGGTGGCAAAATAATACCTTTAACTAGGAAGGCAAAATAAGACCACACAAGAGAAAAATGAAAAATGAAATCTTGGAAAAAACCAAGAAATGACTAATTGCAAAAATTCAGCAGAAACATCTCATGAGATTAAGGCATGAATACATGTTGCTATTCAAAAGTAACTTGCTTAATCTTTCATTTGAATACAAATAATGAGAGGCAAGTATGGGAATGAACAAGAACATGTTATTTGTCTTCATATGATAGATTTACGCACTCATAAAATGAAAGGTTGATAATATATTGATTAATTATATTGCAAAAAAGAATTGCTCTTTTAACATGTGCAGAAAGGAACAACAAAGGTAGAGCTTGTATTTGAATATCCAAGAAATTCGCAGCAAAAGATTACAAAAATAGAAGATTAAAAGAATGAATGTACATATATTACAAAAAGAGAAAGAAGAAAACAGAACTATTTCTCGTTTGATTCTTCTTCTTCATCGATTCTTCTACTTCTTCATCTCCATCGATTCCTCTTCTTCACTAGCATGTTTGTCGAGAGATATCTAGAGAAGGTACATTCTTGGGGATTTCTTCAAGAAGGCAAGGATATGCAGAATGAGGGATACTTTTGTCGTCGCAGACCATGTTAATAGTCTGATTGCGAAAGAGAGTAGCATCATTCTTAAAATTCGCAATAGTAATCTGTAGTTGCCTCTTCAATCTAGAATATTTATCATCCCGAGAAGAAAGGTTCTTTGCGAGCTGCTCCTTCTCAGACTCAAGTTCTTCAATTCTTTTACGAAATCTCTCTTCATCTCCTGCGAACATGTGACAATGAATCAAAGAACTTAACGAAAATTTCATGAAAGACAAACAGTTAAATAAAGAAGAACAATTAACAACCTTCTCTCGTCGTAAATCATATCCCTAACCAAGGCCGTATGCTCAGCTTGAAGACTAACATTAACACCTAAATTATTTCTCAGCGTCATCTAGAACTTTCGCAGCCCAAGCAAATTCATCGTCATTATTTATGAGAAGAAGGGAGCGAATTTGATTCTCTCTTTCGCTAAGTATAGCATTTTTGCGGTTAGATTCATCTCGTTCAATTTGAACTTCAAGAAGAGTCTTTTGGAATTTCGCTAATGCTTGAGCACCTTGTCTAGCGATGCGATCTTTATCATCTATGAGATCACTGATTTTGGTTCTTAAAGTATTAATTTTTTCTTTAGAATTAAGATAGAGACGCTTAAATTGGTTGGCTAAGCCTAAACTAGATCTATGATCAATTTCTAAGAGGAGAAATTTGGATTGAAGTTCATTTAGAGGAAGATATTTAATCTTATCATTTGAAAAACTGTTCAAAGAATTGTTGAGGTGATCAAGAAGAGCATTGTTATCCATAGGGTCAGGGAATGAGTGAAGAAGAATGGCTTCATCAGAAAGGTTATAGACGTCTGCGAAAATGGTAAGTCAGATGAGGGAAGATAATGAGAGAACAAAACAAAGGAAAAGAGAAAAGTTTCATACCATAAAGTTGTTGGTTGGCACTTTGAAGACTAGATATCTTATTCTTCTGAGTGGAAGAATCAACTTCTAATTTCTTAGTCTTCTCGAAGACTAGCAGCTTCAACTTCCAGTTCTTCATTTCTCTTGCGAAGTTGAAGATTCTTCTTTTCAAGAATACTGCGCCTTTTCTCAAGATCGAGGCAACAACGAAGGAAGCTCTTCCGATTCAGTAAAGGAAAGTGAAGAAATTATCAAGATATAACTTAAAATCAAAATTATGAAGAAATAAGGGAACAAAGACATACCAAGACAACAAGCGAATTTAGAAAGTCTGGAGTCACCGATCCGGGAGACCCCATGAAGAGAATCATCACCCTCTAATAAAGGAGCATCGCAGATACTCGCGAGAGCTTTGCACGTACTAGAGAGACGATCATCTCCAATCCCTTTCATGGAGTTAGAGAAGATGCTGGACAGTTGTGCCATAGAAGATTCAGTTCAAAAATTCTCCTTTGCGAGAGAAGTATCAACATCATCGTTATCATCATCATCAGAGCTCTCGCTGGACTGAAGATTTGAAGGAGAGGGAGAGTAAATCTTTCGTTTCTTTGAAGATGGGGCAGTGGACTTTTCCCTGCGAAGAGGACCTTTACCCTTGCCTTTAGCCTTCGCAACCTTAGAACTTTCTTCTTCTTCAACAACTTCAACACCAACCTTCGCACACGAATGAAGATAAGAAACAGAGGCAACAATATTGTTAAAAATAATAAAGAAAAGTATTTCTTACTTCATCCGTGATCGAACGGAGTGCCGCTAGGGTACTTTCCTTAGCAGTCCTTTTGTAGTTTTTTCTCAACTTTGTAATCTGAAAATTTGCAAGATTAATAGGTATAAAAAGGAATGAATATTATAAACTGAGCACATTTGAACCTGAAATATAATTAAGGTCTTTTCAAAACTAGCGGAAAGACGCACCACCTGTCGTCTTTAGAGTGACGAGGAATATTGTTCTTGCCCGAATGCCAGTCGATGTCTTGCATAAGTATTTATCGCTGGCAACATTTTCTTTCCTCTTCAAGCGAGCACCCCAGCGAGTTCTATCATTCTTCATGTTTATTACTTCATAGTTTTCGAAGAATCTCTCTACTGTATATTTTTCGGTGAATATCTCTAAGTCCTTAAATTCAGGATCCCTGACTTCTTTGGGGTAAAGAGACCCCTTACCAGCACCACGGTTGGCGAACTCAAGCATTAAGCGGATACAATCCCCGCTCAATTGGTAGATGGCTCGCGAGAATTTCGCATGAGCAATAATTTCATAAAATAAGGGAAGATCAGGGTCATAGAGAGGAATGGGAAGGCCAGCGAGAATCTGACCTAGCGAAATTATAATTTCCTTATCATCACAATGATGATCAGAAAACAGTTTGGCAGAAAGAATGGATTTAGATTCTTTATTGTGAATGGTGGTTAATATGAAACCTTTCTCTTCGAAAACTTTCTGAACCTTTCCCAGAGAAGATTCATATTTACGACCAATTGGAGGCATTTTCAGAGTATGGGAATGAAGAGAAAATTGAAGATTAAAAGAAGTAAAAAGAAGAAGATTTACAGTAGCAGAAGTGGAAGTTACGGAGAGATGTTGAAGAAAAATTGTAGAGAAAGCAAGAAGGAAAGTAAAAAAGAAGAAGAGAGGAGTAAGAAAAATATATATAGAGAGAAGGTTTCTCGAAAAGGCAAACACATTTAATGCGAAGAGTATACATGAACGGTTGAGAAATAGTGGTTAAAAAAGACGTGTCAAGAAATGGATGGAAAAAGAGATACGTGTAATAAATTCTGCGTAAAAGTACAGAATCATGTCAATACATAAGAATATGGAAAAATGAACAGCTGCAGCATTTTGAAAGTACTAGTTCTCATGACATTCTCTCCTTCGCAGAGAAGACATGAGAAGAGGCAAGATGTAGGATCAGAATATCGCAACATTAATATCCTTGCGAAATCCTTGAACAACACACTGCGAAGATATCGCAGATTGGTAATAAAAATGACGCAACGGATGATGACAGCCTGAACACGAGAAAGATGTGAAAACCTAGCGAGATTTAGGAGTGTTGTGAGATTTAACATTTGAATACTTGCGAGAGTGTCGCAAGTCAGATCCGAAAATAAAGGAAAACTTAGCTGTCATCCACTATGTAATGCCCTATATAAAGAGCCGAACAGGCTTAAGAGAAGGAGAGATCTTTTTCGAGTGTTGAGCAAGTCATTAGGAGAGAGAAAGTCTAGAGCGGTTGTTAATCCTTTAGTTTATTTCTTTTTCATCTTGTAACATTTGTGAGATTAATCAATAAAGATTATGATTGTTCATCTTAAAATGACTTGATTGTGTGAATTCTTGTGAGGGGTGTAGTGTGGGATTTCCTGCAACTACACATGCCTAGTGGTTGGCGGTACTTAACTTGATTATGGTTGTCCACAAAAGTATTTAAATAAAATAATCCTTAACAAATTTGTGCGTGTATATATGGTACTTAACGGATTTTTATACACTTGCTAGATTGAGAATATGATGTGGCAAAATTCATCCCAGTAGTTATTGACAAAGAACAAAAGATTCAATTCTCACATATTGTTTGTTACGCATAAGTTATTGAAGTTATTTCTTACTGAATTATTTTAATATCTTGGCTACCTGAATATATTAGTAATCCTGGTAATGCTCTTCCCTTGTCATGTTACAGAGAAAATGAAAGCATTCCAGTTGATGATATTGAACATGTTGTCGCTAGTGATAGTATTAAAACTCAGGCAACAAAGACTATAATAAGGATGGATGCCAATGCTTTTGTGCACTTGTGCGACCATTTTCGAGCGATAAGGTATCTTTACGACAACAAGCATCTCGATGGGATATGGTGGTGGGTTGCGAATGAGCCGACTGGCCACCTCTGTGTAGGGATGGTGGAAGTGCAGGTGGTTTTGGTCTTTTTTGTTGTTTGTATTTCACTTATGTTGAACGGTTTTGAATTTGAAAACATTCAAATTAAATTTTTGAAGATGTTGGTTTGAGACGTATCTTGGATTGTTTAAATTTTATAGGGTCAAAATAAGAAATTCACAAATTTCAATTTGAATATAGTTTTATTAGATAGTGGTTAAACAAACATAAATTTAAAGGATATTATGTAGTGGTTTTTATATAGAGGTAGAGGTGAACCTCTATGTAGAACCCTCTACCTATATAGTGGAGAAAACAAACATGCTGTTAATCACTAATAATAGTGAATTTTGGCTATATTCTTTTGATAGTCAGATGTTGGAATTGGAATATTAAAATAAAAGTGTTCACGATAATAACACGTTAAGCAATCGTTTTCAAAAGGATAGAAAGAGTATTTGTGGAATATTAATAATGATCGTGATTCATTTACTTTTAAATTTTCAATGATTAACATAGATGATTTCCTCTATTTGATGTAATGTTTCTTACAAAATGCATGCTAACCCTATGATCACTTCAATTAAAGTTTCTATCATCTCTATGAAAAACATGATGTCAAAGCCTTGCCGCATTCAAATAGTTTTGTTGACTTAGGCTTCATGTCTGCTACCCACTTAATCTATGTCTCTAGATGGTAACCGCCGACAGACACACAAGCAATCCTTAGGTAACATCACTTTCCTTGACCCACCTTCTCCCACTACTCAAGCAAGTGAAGTTTGTCAGAACTCTACCTTCTCCTACTACTCATTCCTCAGAACTCTACCTTCTCCCACTACTCATTCCTCAGGGAAGTGATGTTACCTGACGGATATACACACAGCTCGCCATTATCAGTAATTTTGATTAAAATTTAATACATGTACCATAGAGAAATTCATAAGAATTACAAGAAACAGTGCACACACATAAATACATTTCTATGCCAGAGAGACTTGACAGAAGCAAAGAGCGGTTGCCCCACCAAACTATTTAAAAAGGAAATTGTAGAACTTCACTTCTGTGAGTTACTAGCTGTGGAATGTTTTCATTTGTCTTCGTATTCACACACAACTCTACGTATAACTTTATATAATAGAATAGATTATTGTCATTCCTCCTAATATAACCTTCCACTTCTCATTAATTCCTTCCCTAACCTAGCTACCAATTCTCATGGATATACCCTATTGGACTTGAACCTCAGTCCCCAAGTTACCTAATGGGTTTCCCTTTTCTCTAGGGGATCCATGGCCCTACTAAGGGGTAGTTTATTTTCATGTATCAACATCAGTCCCCTGATTATTGGATTAATTGTCAAATAACCCGATAGTCAATTGATTTCCTCATGTGCGCCCCTTAGAGACAAGAAAGGATGTTCCCTTTATCAGCCCTCACGTACGCTGCGATGGTTGGCCTCTCCACGACGTGTCAGAAACCCCTTTTCAGTTTCTTTCACTTATTTCATATTTTTGTAACCACCACGTTCTTATCCTGAGATCTCTTATACATATGCATTCGTCAAGTTCTTTCTTCGCTTTCCATTTACTTTATTGTTTTTCTTTCTTCTTATTTTGAATCTATCATATACGCGCCATGTCAAGCGGTTCTCCTAGTAGTAGCTCGTCTGAGGAAGAGGTGGGTACAAAGACGGAGGAAGTCGGGCCTGAAGGTCATGAACTGCTGCAATTACCTCTACCCACAGATGGAGAGTCTTATACGATTGAGGAAATATTTCAGAACGCTGACTTGAAGCGCGCATTGAAGTTGAGGGTTCTTCGCAATGGTCGGCGTGTTCCTCCCACGGATGATGTTCTCATTCCTCGTCTTATTAACTCTTCCGTACTGCCTTACCCCCCCTGCGAGTGGCTTATGTATCTCGAGCTGGAAGAACCAACCACCTTTTCATTCAAGAAAGTCCCGCGATGGCTATTCACCGTGGCGATTATAGTATTCTTACCATCAAGATACATTTTTCTGCTATAAAACCTACTATATGGTTGCACTGGGTATCATATATCTTTTCCAATATTGACTATTTAGCCATCCTTCGTTCGGCGGGCATTAAGGAGGCCCTAAACTCATCTCGTCATCGGAAGGTAGTTATATATAAACGTGACGTGATGCGGCTTTGCTGTCATTGGGCACCTCTTGTCCATACTTTGTTTTTTGTATGGGGGAAGGCTACTATCGTTCTGGAGGATATAGTCGCGCTTATAGGATTTCCTGTTCACGACACTCACTCTTATGATGAGGTAGCTATCTTTGAGTCTTTGAATGATGAGGAAAAGGAAGTATGGGCTTATCTGCTAGATTGCAAAGATGACTTGCGCAACGAGAAGGTGAGGAAGGATCAGTTGCCGATGCAACCCAAAAAGGGGAGCAAGCCTAAAGCTACTGGTTAGCAAGAGAAATCAACTCCCACGGCCAAAGGTAAATCCAAGATAACTGAGAGTAAGAAGCCCCCTTCACCACGTCCAACAGGTGAGCGCTTGCTCGCCAGCTCCATCCGCGCCCATGAGTGTTAGAGCACTGCTCGATCAAACTCGCAAGCGTTGCTATCTCAAGCTTGTTTGTCAAGTTTAGTTGGAAAAACTATAAGTCTTGATTTCTAGTCTACTTATAGCTATGGCTCAGATTAGGATATAATGTGTAGTTGAGAATTAGACTTCACGACGTTCATCGATTGAAGACGAAGATCTACTAAGGGGAGCTTGGAGGAACTTCATCAACAAAAGTTATGTGGAGACTTGAACTCATTTATCACTCAGAAGTATATTCTATTCTATCTCCTATTGAGACTAAGTCGTCTAACTATATGGACTTTACATTATACAAATTTGATATTTGAGCTGAGTTTAACTCACTTATATCTTTCTCGAAATATGTGTTGGAAAGCATTTTGATTTAACTACGTTCATCATATTCTTGACGAATGTCAAAAGATGATCATGTGAAAATCGCCTTGTAACATCTTACATGATTTGTGTGAGACAGTCATTTGATGTAGACTCGGAATGTTTCGTATTGATCATTCGATCACTTGAAAATTACTTATAAGCTAATATTTTGTGTGAGACAGCTATTTTCGTCTTCTAAGGATGTTTCAATGATTGAAATGGGAGTTTAGAACAATTAACCATTGTCTGGATATAGCACAGTATGCATACCCGTATGCAAACTGTTGTAAGAATGATTCAAGTTCGGGAACCAAGTATGCATACCCGTATACAAACGGTTTTAACTGTTAAAGTCCGGGAACTAAGTTTGCGTACCCGTTTGCAAACAATTTCACCTGAGTTCGGTCCGGAACGACAGTATGCGTACACGTTTGCGAACTGTCGGACATGACCAAAGTCCGGAACTTAAGTTTGCGTACCCGTTTGCAAACTTATGTGGTTAAGTTCTAAAATCCGTTAATTATGATTTCATACTCATGAAAAAATACATTTATATATTAAGGAATGCAATCTTTGCAAACCGTGGCTAAATGTTCATGAATTAATTGATTCTTGTGAATCAAATCCGATTTTGCTTCAATTGTGTCTTGTATACTACTATGAGAATATAAACAATTGAACAACTCTATGAGTAACACAATTAGATTCATTTGATTATCATTTGATCTAGAAGTGTTAAGATGAATATGGTTAATACAAAAGTTTTCATATGGCTAACTTCGGTTAATTGTTATTGAGCCAACTCAATATACACGTTTATGTATGGTTACCCATATCTAAATGAAGGTATATTTCATATGTGTGTAACAAGCTAAGACCATCTAATGGTGGAGAGATATTGCTTTGGTTTTAAGCAAACTTAGCTTGAATCTTAAATCAGGATTTCATCCAACGGTGAATATTGATTGCTTTGTTACAATTTACAAAGTTATCAAACCCTGATTTGAAGACTATATAAGGGAGAACTCTAGCAACTGGGAAACCTAATCCCCATACCTTCTGTGTGATACTAGTTGCGACTAGAGTCGATTCTCCTTTAACCTAGGTTTTTCCTAAATCCATTATAGGTTAATGGCTTAAAGACTTCATTGGGATTCCGAAGCCAGCCCCAATTATTTTCTCTTTAGTTGCATGTTCTGATCTTACTTGTTCTATCTTATTGAGTACTATCTTCTCTAAGATTTGCTCGAGATTTATCTCCGATAGGTATAAGATATAAAAAGGAATCACAAAGCTCTTCGTCTCATTCTTTGTGATTTCACAATAACTTGTTCTACTACCATATAGTTAAGTTATTGTGAGGTGATTGATATTTCTAGGCTGTTCTTCGGGAATATAAGACCGGATTATCAATTGGTTCATGTTCACCTTGATTTATCAAAAGACGGAACAAAAACTTCGTAGGTATTTCTGTGGGAGACAGATTTATCTATCAGAATAGACTTTTCTGTGGGAGACAAATTTGTTTATCAAGTCTTCGACTTTGGGTCGTAGAAACTCTTAGTTGTGGGTGAGATCACTAAGGGAATCAAGTGCGTAGAGTCATCTTTGGGATTCTGAGGCGTAAGGGAACGCGATTGACCTTGATCGGTATGAGATTGGTTAGGGATCAACTACATTCCAATTTGAAGTTAACTTGTAGTAGGCTAGAATTAATACATTGTGGTGTTCAAATGTCTGGACCAGTCCCGGGTTTTTCTCGCATTTGCGGTTTCTCGCTAACAAAACTTTTGGTGTCCGTGTTATTTCTTTTTTCGCATTATATTTGTTTATATAATTGAAATATCACAGGTTGTGCGTAGTTCCATCAATTAGTAAATCCAACATTTGGTTGTTGATTGACACTTGAACATTGGTCTTTGGTACCGTTCAAGTTGTTTCTCATAATAATCAGGCTCGCGGATTCTATCTGGTTGATTTGTTGATTACATTGAGAAACAAAGATATAACTCTTGGATATATTTTCCTTGATTGAGTCTGACTATTTAGTCGATTCTCTTGGAATTATATTGGAGTTAGTCCACACAGATTGCCTAACGAAATATTGGGTGTGGTTTTTAGACCCCCGCTTTTTCAATGACGCGCTTCATGGCCCGGCTGTCCCATCCGTGCAGAGTGTCGTTCCTTCTGATTTTGTCATTAAACATAACAGACGCGCCTCTTTCCCTCTTTGGATTAAGTATTGGGCTCCAAGGTTTGTCGGCAAGAAGGTCGCGCCTCCCCTTAGGAAAGAAGAGAACCCTCGCCGCCGAGTTTTCGGCCTATATCTTGTTTTGGCTTTGTCACGATGTTTTTGAATACAGTCCCCGGGACACTATTAAGAGCGAGCTTATTACCATGGCTGTATTGATATCGCGTGAAGTTTTGTTTTTTTCCCTTTGGCTCCAATATTTCTGGGGGCCTATATCGTCAGTTGGAATTGCTTTGTCATGATATTCGCAGAGTTGACGCGGTTCATGAGGTCGAGACTTTTGTTCATGCTTCCTTCATGCATGCATGTGCTGGGAGAATCTTCCTAAGTATGCTCCCGAGCCTAATTTGTTAGAGGTTCATCGTGAAGAGGAGGTCACGCAAGCTGATGGTACTCTTGGTACGACCATTGCCACTTATAGCTATCCGAGAATGGCTCTTTGGCACGACAGAGAAAAAGTGACCAAGGGTGATATAGCGGATTTCATGGATGTAGCCAAAGACTTTGAGCCTTTCCCTTACCATGGTGGTCGTTTAGGTCATGCGTATTATGAATTTACATCTCCATTGGAAGATTCGAATTTGGATTCATCACAAGTTTTTCCAGCCTCAGACTTTGATTCAGTGATGGCGGTATTGCCCGGTTATCTTCCTGGTTTTCATGCTGGTAAGTTCATGGCGATGTCTTGTAATCTAGATCGCGCCGCTTGCCAAGTGGGGTTTGACCAAGGGGTTGCTTCCCCTTATCCGCCCTTGACTGATAAACCAAGGGGTTGATTCTTCTGCACACTTCGGCAATTCGCGCTAGCTTCGATCGTTTTGTCTTCAAGGGCCTGACTCACCTGAGTGATCGTGGGAGTAGTTTTTCTTTTCAGCAACCTATACCTGAGCGCCTCTTAGCTATGACTGATCCGGCTCATGAATATCAAAATCATATTCGTTGTCGTACACTGAGTTTTGTCTTGCGTGTAGCGGCTCCTCCTCCTGGTATGGCTTATGAGGATCTCAAATTACCGCACGAGTCCGGCCGTGCTTAAACTAAATGATGAAGTGGTTAAGGAACATGGTCTCAATCCAGGTACTAAAGGTCGTCCTTTGGAACCGTTGGTGACTTCACGGGACCGCCCGAGGGCGCAAGCCTATAAGAAAGAAAAAAGAGGCGAAACCTCCTTCTTCTAGCAAGAAACCTGTTGCGCTTCATATTCCACGACCCTCCGTCAGTTCTCCGAAAGCGCATGTGTGTTTTCCATTTATCGTTACTTATGTGTTCGCCTCCCCCTCCTTTTTTTAAGAGAGATGACGGGTATTGCGTTCTCAGGGAGCCGCTCTATCCGTTTCCGTGGGGTGGAAACCACCTTCATATTTGGTGGAGGAGTACCTTAACATGTCTGAGCACGAGTGATCTTAGAAGAGTCTTGCAAAAAAGGATAAGCGGGACGCAGCTATATTGTCCGTCACTCACGCCTGTTCTTCTGTTGATGCTCCGCCTATGTTTCCTGTGCAGACCTAGTGAGGCGCTGGTGGTAATCCTTCGCAGACTCAATGGGATGCTGGTGGTAGTCCGACTCCTTCGTTCATGGATCATGTGCAAGGCCTTGGTATCAAATTATCTTAGGGTCTCTGGATGGTTGTCTCCGCGTTTACATGTATCATCGATTAATCCTTTACGGGCAGAGACCGTTCGTGTTAGGGGTCAGGCTTTGGAACCCAATGATATGTTGGATTCTCTAAGTCTTACCGGGTCGACTCATTCGGTTTTTGGTGGGTCCTTTGCTCAGGTGGCACCTCAACCGGATTTCCCTTAAGGTAACCACCCATTCTCTATCTTACATGTGTTTTTTTTATTTAATTCATGGCGTCCTTTGATTTTGCTCTATTTATACGTCTGAGTCTTTCACAATGTTACATTTTCTTCGTGTTGTAGGTTCTTCAAGCGACTCTGCGTCCTCTTCTGGCTCATCGGCTTCTTGTTCAAAACCTAGCTCGTGATCTTTCTCCCAATCCTGTTAATTCCAAGGTTGGTCTCTTTTTCTTATTGCCCATGTGTTATTTGTTTATTGTGTTGTTTCTCTCTCTTTTTATTTTTTATTTTTTATGTATCGCGCCCTTTTCCTTTCTTCTTGTTTATCATTATTCTTTATTTTATTTATATATATTTTTTTAGAACACGGGTTGGTAAGCGTAAAGATTCTGACAAGCAAGATGGCTCTAGCAGTGTGGGCGGTGGTAAACGCGTTGAACTTGATGGTGATGGATATACGCCGGTTGGTCGGTTGGAGAAGCATCCTAATATTTATGATCCGCTATCAGTCCCTGGGTACGTTAAATTTCGCTTTGCAACTGTGGTGGATGCTGCCGAGGCTGGTGTTGATCCGACAACTTACAGGCGGGTACATGGCTTCTGGGTGCCTTCTTCCTTGGCCGTCACTTATAAAGATATTGTGGAGTGGTGTGGAGGCCATATGGTAAAGGAAGACATCCTTGACATAAAAACTTTGTACTATATGAACAAAAATCTTCTCGAGGTAGCTGAAGCTTTCGCGGGTGAAGGATGGTCCCATTGGCGCGGGTGTGTTACAATGTTGGGAGGTTACTATTCGGTCAGCATTTGGTCTCGGCTTTCATGTGAAGTGGTTGGATAAGCTGTTGGTTAAAGTGAAAGATCAGAATGATTAGCGCATGCATCTCCCGGGCCAGATCGCCCAACTGGAGAAAGAATTGGCTAATCTTTCCAAGGTGACTTCCGAGAAGAAGATGGCGCTGAACCATCTTGTTGCTAGCGTGTCCACGAAGACTAGTGTAGCTCAGCAAGCAGAGATGGCTGAGATTGGAGTTCGCATGGAGCTTGAAAGGAAGAAACAAGAGTGGTCAGCGTTCCAGTCTGTCTGACGTGCTCTATTTTTTTGAACAATATGGCGTGTTTGGTCGTGCTCTTTGAGGATATTTGTGGATACTTTGATCTGTGTTTATTTGTCTTGAATGCTGCCACATTTGCTTCATGTTATATCAACTGTTTTGTGGTATTGTAGGATATCTGCCCCCCCCCCCCCATTTTTTTTCTCCAGGTGTTTGATGTTACGGATTCTGGCTGTGTACCCTGTGAAGTGGATCAAGGTGTTTCTGTTCGTAAATGCTGCTTAGGCGTTGTGTAGCTTAGTCTCATTGGTATTTGTATGGATAGCGTTGTAATTTTTTTTTATTTGTTCGTTTCTAAAGGCCTATTATGTTGGTGTGTATTCCCTTTTAGGCTTACGTAAAGGGCGTTGTTGTAGCGACGAGTTTTGGCTTTAGTGAATTCTTATTGATATGGTTAATATGAAGACTTTTCTCGAGAATGATTTGCGTTAATCGTTTCGTCTATCCCTCGTGGAGTTGTGGGTTTTGATGGCCTTTATTAGCATATTTGTGTTTCCGCGTTAAATTCGAAACAATCTCTCCCCTTTATGTTATGGAGGTAGGGGAAAGCCCGCGCGCCCTTTTTCGTAAGGAGGAGCTGGGTAGACTCGCCCGTCGTTCTTTGTTTAGGAAGGAGACACATTTTGTTCTTGGAGAAATTGAACGGACGCGTCTCTTTTGTTGTTGGGGGATTTAGAACGCACTCTCCCCTCACTTGTATTGATAAATGGTTACTCGAATGCTTGTGTGGGACGACCGATTGTAGGTTTCCATGCGTCGATTGACTAGATCCACAGAACAACTTTAGTGATTGTAAAGTCGGCCTACCGAATGCGCAGACCAACCCATAGCCTTTAGTAGTTGTAATGTCAGCTGATCGGATGCGCAGAGTAACCCGTAGCCTTTAGTAATTGTAATGTCGGCCGACCAGATGCGCGGAGCAACCCATAGCTGTTAGTAATTGTGATGTCGGCCGACCGGATGCGCGGAGCAACCCGTAGCCTTTAGTTATCGCAATGTCAGCCGACCGGATGCGCGGAGCAACCCATAGACTTTAATAATTGTAATGCCAGCCTAGCGGATGCGCGGATCAACCCGTAGACTTTAGTAATTGTAATGTCAGCCGACTGGATGCACGAAGCAACCCACAACCTTTAGTAATTGTAATGTCAGCCGACCGGATACGCGGGGCAACCCGTAGCCGTTAGTAATTGTAATGTCATCCGACCGGATGAGCAGAGCAACCCTTAACCTTTAGTAATTGTAATGGCAGCCGATCAGATGCGCGTAGAAACCCGTAGCCTTTAGTAATGTTAATGTCAGCCGAACAGATGAGCGTGGGAACCCGTAGCCTTTAGTAATGGTAATGTCAGATGATTGGATGCGCATGCCAACCCGTAGCCTTTAGTATTGGTATTGTCAGCCGACTGGATGCGTGTGGCAACCCGTGGCCTTTAGTAATTGTAATGTCAGCCGACCGGATGCGCGGAGTAACCCGTAGCCTTTAGTAATTGTACTGTCAGCCGACCAGATACGCGGAGCAACCCGTAGCCTTTAGTAATTGTAATGTCAGCCGACCGGTGTGCGGAGCAACCCATAGCCTTTAGTTATTGTAAGGTCAGCCGACCAGATACGCGGAGCAACCCGTAGCCTTTAGTAATTGTAACGTCAGACGACCGTATGCGCGGAGCAACCCGTAGCCTTTAGTAATTGTAACGTTAGGTAACTTTCCTTATTATTAAAGAAAAATGAAAAGGTAACTTGCCTCATATATCCGACGCAGACCCTTCTTTTGTAAACAAAGTTCGCAAAATTTTGTTGTGTTGTTGCTGGTCCAAAATTTTGTTGTGTTGTTGCTGGTCTTGCTTGCCTGGTTTGTACCCTACCTCCTTGTGATTCAGTGATGGGGAAGGGGATCATGCTCAATTGCCTGGTCAATTATTTCGATCTCCCCAGCCATGCGCTTGCGGTCGAAGATATTTTTGATGGCGAAGCATTTCACTGTTGGGTGGCCTAATCGTCGATGTGATGTGGTCTATCCACTTGTTCCAAAAGCCGAGACTATTTGTTCGGTGCATGGTAGAGAGGGTGGTGGGGTGAAATCTCGTTTCGCCCATTTGTTTCCCTGGGTTTCTGTTAGCAAATTGAAGCGCAAGCGCTTCTCCTCTGCCTTGGTTGGTGTTAGGTCGTACGTTACGCGGTGCTTCAGATAATATGTTAATCGTGTAACTCCAGGCGTGATCCGCATATGTTTCATCGACACAGTTAGCAATCCTTTCGGCCACCTCTTCTAACTTGACAAAGGGTTGGAACCTAAAGTTGACCAGACTCCTTTTAAAAGCGGGTGTCATTCCGCGTATGCAGATTTTGACTAACGCATCTTCTTTGATGTCTTCGTGGCAATCTAAAGCAAAGTGTCAGAACCGAGTGATGCATTTCCCTATTTCCTCTCCTATCCGCTGGTTGCATCTACTCAGGTCTATTGATGTGATTTTTCTCTTGGCTGAATAAAATTTTCTCAAAAAAAGAGTGGACATGGTTGGCCATGAGTCTATGATTCCTGGTTTCAGGTTATCGTACCAGGTGAACGCTGTACCTGTGAGTGACTTGGGGAATTCTCTTAAACATAATTTTCCATCCAAAGCCTTGTCATTCATTGCCGATAAGAATTGACTAAGGTGTTCACGCGTGTTTCCCTGTCCGTCGTATATTCTGAATTTCGGTGACATATAATCCTCGGGATATTGATACTCGATAAATCTCGTGGAGTACGAGTTGTTCATAAAGTCATAATTATCATACCTTACTACGCGGTAGTTTGTCTCTAGGTACTTCGCTATCGCCTCTTGTGACATTGTTGTGAACGCGTGTTCTTCGTCCACCTCGTTCATTGCTACCTTTTTGATAATGCCTTGGTCTGTCGTTGTTGCTTATTCGATCAATTCTTTCAACTCTTATTTTCTTCGGATACGACTTTCTAGCTCTTACTGCATGTCTTGTAAGGTTAATGATGATGGGATCCGAACTTGGTCACTAG